>VDFB02072106.1:0-19456 GCA_007258455.2 Sequoia sempervirens
CATTATGAAGAATTGCTAGACACTAGGGGAAGGTCATTGCACTCTTGATCCATGTCTTATATCTCACATGACATCAACATCGTGACCTAGGCATCGTTTACCTCAAAATCTCATCAAAAATCCCAAAAAAAATCATAAAACATTCATCAAAAAATCCAAAAACATCAAAATCCTATACAATTAAAAATCAAAAAACATTCAAAAAATTGTAAAGTCAAAATCCAAAACATCTAAAACACATCAAAATCCCTAAAAAGGTCAAAGCTTTGAAAATCCAAAAATAGTACCCTATCGAACTACGAGTCTTTGAGCTTGAACGTAGGCAAGGCCATCATTGATGTGCCCCCGAGACACCCTAGGTTAGTCTTTAGGAGTCTGTCATAATAAACTGGAATTCCATCAACTTTTCATATCTCATTGTCAATAAGTCACATCAATCAAACTATGTGGTCTCTACATGTATAATGTAGGAAAGGCTAATCTTTGATCAACCCCCGAGGCCCCTAGGCTAGTCTTTTAGGTTAGGTTCTTGGTTGAAACTCTCAAAAAATCCCTAAACATTCAAATATTGAAAAAACCTTAAACATATGAAAACTTATAAAAGCCCTAAACATTTGAAAATTGAAAAGCCCAAAACATTAGAAAACATTCAAAAGACCTAAACAGTATCAAATATCTTAAAGAAAAACCCTAAACAGCCTCAAAAAATCCGAAAACAAAAACATTCACACAAACTCTCAAAAAGATCAAAAAATAGCCTCAAATTTTTTTTAAAAACACCAAAAACATTGAAATATTCCATAAAATCCAAGAGAATTCATCCCATTTCGCTTTCACCTGCAATAAACCTTCATTCATAATAAATCAATCATCACCTTCAACCTTTGCCAAAACAAGTAGAAAGCAAGTATTGCAAGTTGAAAAGGGAAAACCTAAGTGTCAAAATCTAAAGACTAGATCATAGGTAAATGAATTAGTGGAGTTTGTATCAACGGCTTATCACACACCTCATCCTAATCAAAACACCTGATCAACATGTCCTAGGATGAATCCTTCTTGCGATGGGCATGAGTATCAAAAATCACCTTAGCTATAAGGCAAGAGATATAGATAACACTGACTGTTTGTCTTTGATCTTTTCTTATGATTTATCTTATTGACCCATTCTAAGGACCTCTTGATGATGTCTATCAAAACAATTAAGAGAGAAAGGAATGGGGCATCAATCATTATCTTTTTTTTGGTTGTGCTTGTGGGTATTCTTGTAAAATAATCTTGGCACATACTTGCTTAGTTGTATGTAGGGAGGTTGTTTGAAGTAGATTGTTGACTATTGCATATGCTTTGGTCCAATATATTCTAAACTACTAAACTACATTATAATGAGGTTTTTCGTATGTCAAGATGTGAACAAGAACTATCCTATATGTTTGCATAGTCAAAGCCCATTACACTAGATACAACACCATCCTAGTTTTCAATACCATGATGCATCGTGTCTATGTGTTATATCAAAAATAAGGAATGACAGAAAATCTCAATCCCAATATATGAGAAAATCATCATCATCATCTCTCATCACCATCATCTAATAAAGTCTTGATGGATCATAGACTTTTTGGACCTTTTGAATCTATCTCAAAATCAATGGTAAAATCATTCATTCTTATTTATTCTATCTTCTTTCCACTCTAGCCTAGTATCATGACAGTCAACAAAACATCATCAAATGCATTCATCCTACATCCAAAAATCATCAGCATGCATACATCTTACATCGTCACAGCATATCATAATACAAAAAAACATATTTCACTACAATATCATTATTATTTAAGTCATGATGAATAATATAGATTTATTATTCTAAGCATCTTAAATCATTGCATTATCATAAGTGTGAACATCTGCATAAGCATACATTACATATCATGAACATTCATATACATCCATATGCATGCATCATCATAACATAACATGTCATGAAAAGATACTAAAAAAGAAGATAACATATCCATGGCATTACATTACATCGCATCTCATAGACATCACGTCATAGATCATCATCACATATCACATAATGAATAAATAAAAGAAGTGCATTCATTGCATTGCATCCATACATAATCATAGCATATAAGCATATCACATCATATAACATCACATGCATCCATACATCATAAAACATGAAATAAAGGCACATCAAATATCAAATCTAGATCATCTTGTATATATATCAAAAAATGGTGATTGTCATAATACAGTATATGAATCAACATCTATATATCAATCAAAAATACAATATCCATGAGCATATAAAAAATGAGCCCATGAATGTATATCTATATAAAGAATCGGGCAATAATCAAAAAGTGTTTATAAAAGAAAGCTAGCCCTGGTGGTTGTTGGACTCACCCCTAACTAATGGTTGATCCTCAGCTTTAGGTGGTGCTCTACTTCGCTGTGAAAAATCAAGTTGTCTCATCACCTAAGGAACATCACGATGATAATGCATGCGGTAGTATGTAGCCTCTATGACTACCTCTCTGTACAACCTAGTAGATACAGTCTTGCCCTATGATGTAGTTGTCACTGCCTCCAACTATTATCTCCGTCCAATCTCCTGGGCTAGTTGTAGGTCTAGTTGTTGCCACAACTGAACCTTGTGATCCCTCTAGGCAGTCAAGTCTTGTACCTGCTACTGTAGTTGGGCCCTCTTCGCCTATAACTGGTCTCTCTCAATAGTGAGAGCCTGAATCTATACCTAAGCCTATGCATCTAGCTGTACAGGTGGAGGAGGTGGTGGTGCCCTTGGAACTTGTACATCATGATCGCCCTACCACCCTAGCACCTGTGCCTGATCTAGCTGTTGTTGGTGCCCATCACCTAGCACCTGATCCTTATCCTACTCCTGGTCCTGGCCTCTACCTTGACCACCATCCCTGCCTCCATCTTGGCCTCAAGCTTTGCCTCTGCCTATACCTTTGCCTCTGCCTCTGGGGTATGCCCCTGCTGAATCTTTCAGGCGTGTAGGTGGCTTGAACCACACATCATATGCAGGGGTAGTCCCCGCATCTGGAAGGCCCTGATCATATTCCCATAGTTTTGGGATGAGCTATTTGAAATTATTGATCACCATAACATGATCAATAGGGGCTCCCCACTGTACCTCTCTTTGAGCTCTAGAAAAAATAGTAGTATAATCATCTACAGGCACATCCTGTACCTCCCCAAACTATCGAGCAACATGTTCTAGGAGGTATTGCTCTATGATAGTGTGCTCTTTTCCCTGCAAGTAGCGAGTCTATCACGCAAAATCCAACTGATGCTAATCGTCATACCACTATGGATGTTGTAGCCACGACCTCCATCTAAACAACATCATGTCATCAATGACACGATGCCAAAATGGCAAGCTTGTGGGGCCCGTGTGTTGCAATGTCATTAGCACCCTATACCGGAAAATGATGGACTCATCCTCATGGATATCTATGAGAATGACCAATGGCCTCGACACTACGATGTGCTCATATGCCCATATGTGAAGCAAAGTCATCCCTACTCTAATGCTCTTGCCATCTCGATAGATAGCCTCATGCATATCATGGTACAAGGAGGCAAGGAGAACTAAACCCCAAGCATACATAACATCTCTTTGAATCATACCCTCCCATGCCAAGCCCCATCCAGGATAGAAACCTCTACCCCATCGGTCTAGAGCAACGACACCATAAATCAAAGCTGCAACGAACAATCTGAATGTGTCCACCTGACCATGGTAAAAATTTAGATCAATCTGGGAGCTGATCAAAACAACTGACTGTCTGTGTAGAAGGGAGAGACATACACCTCTCCCGACATCTGGATCATATATCACACACTCACCATGAATGGGCAGTTGTAAAATGTGCCACATGTCCTCAAGTGTAACAATGGCCTTGTCGATGGGAAAGTGAAAAGAAGAGGTCTCGCTATGCCACCTCTTGACCAACGTCATCATCATGGCGAGATGAGTCCTGACCTCGGGTAAGAAAGTGACGAAGCCTAACCTTAGTCTCCCTAGCTGCTCCACCTCCAAGTCATCAAAATTTCTTGTAGTTGCTAAAAGGTCAGACTGATGCTCTTGTGACTTCAATGGTGAAGGATCCTCCTGCATGCATCATGCACACATCATCAATTTACCAAAAAATTTGAAAAATTGATCAAAATTTGAGACTTTGCATCCAAAACATCAAACACGTTGCTGAAATCAATAGCATCGTTGATTTTTGGGTGCATCGCTACATCAAAATCATGGTGCATCACCATTTGTTACATGTGTCACCCACCACTTTCCAATGATGTTGAACTTAAAAAGCCCATGTGTCGCTATATTACCCTTGTGAGCCCCAAATTGATTGTGTCGCTAAACCAAAAAATTGGGGTGCACTGCTAAATGGAGGGTGTGTCGCTATTAAATCAATAGCGACACTTCTGACACTTCAAAAGCGTCACTATACAATGACACACCTAGAGACCTAACTTTGACCCTCTATTAAATGCACCTAAAAGTGAAAATCGAGGAAAGTTTTGAATCACATACCCAGGGTCCTACATTTGCACACCACTGGTACTCTCGAACTCGATCCAAAAGATGAAGAGGTAGCACTCGTTGTGCCATTTCGTCGAGGTATCAGAGCTCAAAATGCAAGAATCTGCAAGGTGTGAATGCACAAATGAATTGAAAGTGACCCTTCATCACCTATTTAAGCCTAAAAATTAGGATTTTTTTCCCTAATTTGACCATGCAGCTAGGGTTTCTTTCATCAATTTCACCAAACTTGCCAAACTGAGGCTTATTTTGCACTATTTTTTTGCATTTTTGGCATTTTTTTGCATCCCTAAGCTTTTTCAGACCCTTGGAGTAGCATTTCACCTTTGTCGAGAAATCAACCCAAAATTCAAAAAATTTGCCTAATTTCGTGAGGAGGTAGGGAACTAGCGTATTCCTTCTGTTGGGGCAGTAGTGGGGCACCTAAAATCAATTTTTTTAATTTTTTTTAATTTAAAACAATAGTTTTTAAATCTGAAAAGTGGTAGTCTTTGAACCAACATAGCAGGTACCTCGCTTCAAAGAGGGGAAAAATGTAGACACTTAAAAATGTCTTGAATAATATCATGCACTTGAATCAGGTATACTAACATCATTTCCTCCTAAAATCCATCCTCTTTTCACTTAACTAATGAAATTTTCCTAGCTATTTAATTAATTACATCATATTCACCTATTAACCTAATTAATCTAATTAGGTTAATTTACCCCCTTTCATGCTAACATTTCATCTTATTAAATTAAATACATCAAGTTATTTAGTTTAAATCCCTAAGTCCTCTTATTTAATTAAATAACCCTAAGTTATTTAATAAAATGTCATATCATATCTCCCCTTTCCACTAAATCATTTATTTAATGAATATCATGTAATTCTTATAAAATTACATAATTAACACTGTTTAATTATCTAATTACTAATCCTCCCACTTGCAAGGGAATATTCATCCTTTGTACATTCCTTAAAAAGGAATATTCCCATTTATTTAATGAATATCATGTAATTCTTATAAAATTACATAATTAACATTGTTTAATTATCTAATTACTAATCCTCCCACTTGCAACAGAATATTCCAATGGAATATTCCTTCCCCTTTTGTACATTAAAACTTTTATTGAATTTACTAAATATTTATTTCCCCCACCCATGAGAATATCCTAAGAATATTCTCTTTCTTCACTCATTTGAAAAAAGGTGTAGACACTGAAAAATGTCCTAATCAATGTCATACACTCGAATTGGATTTATTAACATCATTTCCTCTTTATCTATCCTCTTTTCGCTTAATTGATTCAATTAGCCTAGCTAATTAATTAATTACATCATTTTCGTCTATTTGGCCTAATTAATTAAATTGGGTTAATTCATCTCTTTTTGCACTAACACTTCATCTTATTAAATTAAATACATCAAAATATTTAATTTAATCCCCTAAGTCATCTTATTTAATTAAATAACCCTATCTTATTTAATTAAATATCATTTCATCCCTTCCCCTATTTATTAAATCATTTAATTTAATAAATATCTCTTAATTCCTCTAATCCCCTAATTGCATAAATTAAACCTTGTTTAATTAGAAATTAAACTAATTATTCCTCTAATCAAAGGGAATATTCCCATGGAATGTTCTTTATCCTTTTTGCACAATTAAACTTTGTTTTAATTTGTAAATTAACTTTTTTTCCTCACTCCAAATGGAATATTCCCTCTCCTCCAATCAACTCACTTAGCTTCAAAAGTAAGTTAACCCTTTAACCTTCTAAGCAAGTTACCTTTGACTTGTGTGAACAGGTCAAAAGTGTGTTTGTTTGAGGCAAGTGTGAGCCTTTGATTAACTTTCATCTTACATCCTCATCCATTGATGAGAATCCATAATCCATGCCTCTCATCCTCTTCATCTTGAACTGTTGATTAAGTTTTTTGATCTCAACCATCCATTCCTCATTTGCTCTCTTATAAATAGATCACTATTTGGAGACAAATGGATCCATCTTTTATTGCAAACCTATGTTGTTAAATTTTCTCACATCCATACTCTCAATTTTCACACATTTAGCTTATTTTCAATTTTTTTTAGTTGCATAATAGCTTTGAGCTTTCATTAATGGCTTTCATGCATCCATCCTAGTTTGTAAATAAATTAGGGTTTTCATCTTTTAGCTCATTTTTAGCTTAGATTAGCTTAGCAATGGCATAATTAGATTGTTTATAGCATAAAATCATGGTAACTTATCTGGCATCATGTTCATTTTGTGCATAATTTAGGTTTTTCATACACCAAACACCATGGTTTCATCGATTCTCTTCCATAGAATTGACTAAAACAAGCTCACTATCACGAGATTGGGAAAGGGTAATTGGTCTACATCAATGCGATACCAATTCCACAACAAGATAAATTTCAATAGATTAGAGTAGATGTTTTCTTTAAAGCTTTCATAAATTTACCATGTTAGGTCTTTTGATAAAATGTTTACTTTCAATTTTGATTGATTGATCTTGTTGAGATTCGAGTATTGGTGGCTTCGTTATGCTTCGATTCATCATGGATCAAGCATAATTCGCCCCATAACCGGTATTTCACATCGACATAATGGCGCTAGATGGAGGGAAAACTAATCGATTAACCATATTTTAGCTCAAAATCCATGTTTTGTTGTTTTGCTGTTTTGCAAGTTGCAGTGACATTCAAAACACAAACAGTGACATTATTTCAATAATGTCACCATATAGTGATGCCTAAGCAATTTGATACAGTGATGCATATTTAATTGGGTGACGCATATTTAAATTTGAAGTATTATGGATCAAAAACAGCGACACTCATCTTCACCAAACTGACTCTTTTAAAGTTCAAATCGTGACACACTCATTTACAACGACGCCCATCAAAACAGCGATGCAATCATGCTCACCGGTCCTTCTGCAAAGCGATGCTCAAATTCACTAGAGCGATGCCCAAAGTTTAAATCACAACACCATCATGTGCAACAACGCTCTACCAGGGTTAGAAACTTCATGCTTGTTTTTTGACATATGATTTAATTTCTTTTGATTACTTGATCACTAATCGATGTCTAACTATGTTTTCATTGTTAGACAAACAGGGTTTTACAGGCTTTAAGGCATGGAGAAAAATTGAATACCTTCTCTTCTATCTAAACATTTTATAATTGTAACTAGCATTCAATGCTTTGGGGAAATTATAACCCATTTCATGTTTTTTTGCTTTTAGTTTTAGGCAACGCACTAGTTTTCCATTGGGTTTTAAATGAACGTTTAAATTTGGATAAAATGAACCCTCACATCACATCTTTCAATTGGGCTTAAAATTAAACAATGAAAATTCATCTTTCAATTGGTGCTCTAAAAAAGAACTCATCATTGCTTTGAGGCTTAAAATGAACTTGTGCTCTAATTGTCTTGTAATTTTCTTTGCAATTTGTGTCATGAGAATATGTATGCACTTCTCTCATGCCTCACAGTGATCTTGAGATTCAAAAGCATTTTAGTGACATTGGTTGTCTAAAAAATTACATATCTGTTTGGGTTGAATTGATGCAGATGATCAGATGGTTTCTATATGTTGAGCTACTTTGAAATCAGTGTCTTGGTCATAGTCCTTGGTTGGAACCTCTTGGGGTTTATATCTCTCAGCCCCGGTTGCTGTTATTTAAATCTAGCTGTTAATGTCGAGGTCGGACCTCACGTCCTATGTTTCAATTCTTAGTGAGGTGAAATTTTTATGGGATATTCATGAGAACTTGAAGCTTGGATAACCCATAGAGTGATTTGTGGAGGGCGATTGAGTCAAGCTAATCCTACCTGCAGATAAAAGTATAGCTAGAGAAATCCAAGTGGGAATACAACAAATATAGCCATTTCTAGCCTAGGGTTGTAATGCTTGTGAGTCAGTTTAAACACTTTCTTTGATTTTAAAACGATCCAAAAACAAACATTCACTATCCAAAATTTCAAACACTTTGGCCTAAATATGGACTTCTTGAGTTAGCCTTGATGTTACTGCTTGTCCTAAGGATTTATCCTTAGCGATTTCTAAATATCTTGACATTAATCTCAAACCCATATTTACCAAAGATAACATAGGCAATTGTGAATTTAATCTCATGATTTTCATGAAATGGACATTGTGAAAGTTATGATGTTTTTGACATAAACATCTAGTTTGAAAACATTATCAAAAGACAAGTGTTTGTGATAAAATCAATTCACTTAAGGAAAGATAAATTGACAAATGAACCCCACATGACTATTTGGAGACCAATTGCTCCCGTTGAACAACCTGATATTCTAGGTGCTATAATCTAGCCAAACTTTGATCTCATAAATGGTGAACAAACAGATCTCATTAGCAATTTGAGAAGCTTCACTTTTGAAAACAAAGAAACAAACTCATAGTGGAGAAATGCAGCAAAAATTTTAGACAAATAAGAGGAACATTTTGATATTGAGGTTGGAAGGCCCCTATTACCACCACCCGCGTGGCAATAAATATCTCCTTTTCTTCCATAGACTTAAATTGTTCCCACATGATCTCATGAAAAATTAGGATTCTTAGGCCAAAGTCTACAGGTCCTCATTTTAGACTTAGGCATCTCACTCCAAAAGCTCTTAAGAAACACCTTCGAGTAGTTCACAAAAACAGAAACAATTTGGTAGCAAACTTTTATAGACTCGCTTCAAGGTATAGTCCAGAATTTTTTGCATTCTTTTAGAGTCAAAATCTTAGTCTCTTTCATGATACTCAACTCCTTTAAATGATTCACCAAAAATTCAAACTCTGTAGAAGAAACTCTCCAACCTACAATTTCAAACATAGGAATCATAAAATAGAGTATGGTCAAAAGTGGGCTTCATTTTTTTACCACAATTGTTACACTTTGTTGAGAAACTTTTATGCCCAAGCTAGAAGAGCTAGAACAGGTTTGAACATTCCCCTCATCCCTCTCATTTTCTAGAAATTGAAAATTTTAGGGGTCTAGCTTCATCTTCAATATCTTGATCTTATCAAAACAAAAGCTTACTTTACCAAACGATCTCATGCAAAGTAAAGATCCCCAAATGAAAGTCAACCAGTCATCACCATAAACTTAGATATTGTAGTGCAAAAGCAATCAACAACCGCATTGAGGCACTCTATCTAAATAGAAATAAATTGTTGATAAACTTTTATGAATGCACTATAAGAAGAAATCCCAACCTATACACATTCTTCATGAGCCAAAACATTCAACTTTTTGAAGATCAATAAGTTTTCTAAAATCATTGAGCCTTTTAGGAATTGAACATTTTAGAGGTCTAGCATCATTCTCACTACCATGGTTTTGTCAAAACAAAGAGGTTCACTTTATATCAACATTGGGTCCAACATTTCATTCACCCCTTCATCACATTTCATCTTTCACCTCATCTATCTTTGCAAAATTTCAAATACACCAACACTTTGGGACTTAAAACATCAAAACAACTTGCTACCTTAGCTACTTTGTATGTGAAATGTATCCTTTTCCATGCACTTAGTTGAGATAGTTATCACCTTTGAACTAGTTTATCTTGAAGGTCACAATTCTACCCTAAATATTTTTAAGTTCATTAGCAGCCTTTATCCCAACATCACAACATCAAACTTAAGTCCAAAGTGTTGTCTCAAAACACTTACAAAGATCACTTCCCACATCACCCATCTTTTCATCACACATTGTCATCATTGCTCCCAAAAGACTTAGAGTGTCCCTTTTACCTAGGTTTGAGTCAACTAGAGAGTTCAAACATTACAAAACTCAACACAACTCTCCCATAGCTAACACCAAATCTATGGTAAAAAGAGAATCATGGAAAAATAAAAAGTTACATTTACCTCAAGTGATCTAAATCCTTTAGAGTTTGATCTGAGAAGTCATGTTACACCATCGCAACAACCATCATCTCCTTTAGGACCATACAAAATCAAAGACATCACCAACAACCCATTTGAGCTCACTAGGGAAGAAATTTTAGAACATCAACTTTTTGAAAGTGTAGCTTCTATCTCCCCAATGTTTGTAGCACAAAGTTTCACACATGATTTCACAACTCCATCACAAGGGCTAAATCAAACTTACATACCTAGTCTTGCAACCAGCCTTGCTAAAGATTTTGGTCATGCCTTACCATTCGAAACTAATATACTTGTGGGTACTCTTGAAAGTAATCCTCCACCTCCCACCTCCATTTGGACACCTACCTTCGATGCTCCTCCCATTCCTGAAGATCCTAAATAGTTACACACTCCACTTGAACTTCACTATTCTACCACCACTTCTACATTTTGGGGAAACCCTTCTTCATCCACACCCATGAGTACCACAAGCATACCTACCATCCCGCAGAGCGGTATAGACCAAAAATTTCAAAGAAACACACAAGGGTATACCATATCACAAAATCAACCCTCAACACAACTAGGGACATCTTTATCCAACCCTCTGGTGGGTTCCTCCATTCCATCTACCATTACCACATCATCTCCTATCAATCCATCTCAAAGCAATCCCTTGGTTACAAGTTCTATCAATCCTAGGAGTACCTTGAACACAAATCCTTTGTTTACATCTTTTACACAAGGAAATCCTCCAAACATAGGACAAGGGAATCTTTTCAATCAATGGACTCAAGTTCCTAGTGTGTCATTTCCTTTGCAAAATTTAATGACATCATCCTTTCCAATAGCTCCCTTTTCTATTCCAAATCAATCAGGGCCTCAAACATATATTCCTCCCCCTCAATCCACTATCTTACAAGGAATGTTAAACCAAGGGAATCCTCCACCTTTCACTACCAATCTACTAAACACTCAAAACATCAATGTCCCTAATCCTTCATACATATCTCAACAACCACCCAATCCCACATTGCAAGCACATGCCCTAGCTCTATAACAAGCACAAAAAGCAGCCTTAGTATCTCAACAAGTAGCCTTAGCAACTCAGCAAACAACCTTAGCACAACAACAACATCAAGCTCAACAAGCAGCCTTAGCACAATAGCAATAGCAACAACAGCAAGCAGCCATTTCCAAACAAGCTCGGCAAGCAGCTTTAGCAGCACAACAAGCCACACAATAGCAACAAACACAACAAGCAGCCTTATTAGCACAATAACAACATTAACCCAACAACAAGCCCTAGTGGTGCAACAACAAAAATAATCTGAACAACAAGACTTACTAGCTCAACAGTACGCACAACAACAACAATAAGGATCTTATTTTCCTCATACAAACATCATCAATCCAAACACATCAGAACATATTCATCACTTTCACAGAATCTCACACCTTCATACACCCCATATAAGTCATCTCTCATCCCATCATATGTTCCTCCACCCAATCTGCAAGACAATCTCGCATCACAATTAAAAGCACTCTCACAAGAAATGTAGGACCTTCGCATGGGCAAGACAAAGAAACCTCATACACAGAACTTGTGTCCTTACCTATTTGATTGAAACATAGCAATGGTACCATTCCCTCTTGGTTTTGAAATCCCCAAATTTGACAAATATAGAGGGAAAGGAAGTCTTCTGGACCATATCAAAGAATTCAACGTCATGTGCATGGAAGTGGATTACAATGATTCATATCTAATGCACCTCTTCCCTCGTAGTTTAACAGATATTGCTAGGGATTAGTTCTCTCGTTTGCCTCCTGGTATCAAAACTTTTCAAGAAATCACTAAAAAAATCATCGATCACTTCTCCTTCAATCTTGACATGGACATTAGTCTAGAAGAATTGTATACTCTCAAAAAAAATCCAAGGGAAACCTTCACAAATTTCTTACAATGATAGAGACAAAGAGCTAGTAAAAGCAAGTGGCCTCTTCTTGACGAACAACAAGTGGGAATAATCATAGCCAACCTTGATCTGAATCTATCATTCCACTTGAAAATGCAATGCATCAAATCCTATGGAAAGTTTGTTCCAAGAACCCTTAACATTGAAAGAGCCCTAATCTCACAAGGAAACACTCAAGCTTACAGAGATAACCATCCTTCAACTAGTTCAAATGAAAAACCGTGTGTATGGGCTAAGAACTAAAATATAACAAATGACGGTGTAGTAGATGCTAAGGTCATACTAAGTGCTCCTATACCCAAAAATAATCAAGTTGCTAACATCCAACCAACTATGCACCAAATAGTACCATCTCAGAACAATCAAATCAATAACACTAACATGCAACCAAGGCAAACTAGTAACAGGAACAACTATCCCAAATGCAAGTACACAATTATCAAAACCCACTGAGACAATCATGAAGAAACTAGTAGAGTTGAATTTGATAACACTTCCTAACTTTGAACACTACCAAGAACCCCAAGAAAATCTATCTTGGTACAATGAGTGTGATCTCTGTGACTCTCATAAAATCAAAGGACATAAAACAAAAAATTGCATGAAAGTCAAGAATATTATCCAAGATCTCATAGAGAATGATACCATATCTATTGAAGTACCAGCTGGAAACCAGGATCTGAAGATATACAAGACCCCTATGCCTGATCATAATAAAGCTAACAATAATGGAAAAGCTAAGGATTACACCAATGTTCAACATACTTATTCCAATGTAGTTGCTTCCTATGATAGTGTTATCATTGTTGTCACCATCAAAGGAGCTAGTATGGAATGTGAAGTCACCACACGACATAGAAAAATGATCATTCAAGGAGTTGTCCCAGCTCAATCTAGGACACGGCCTACTTTGCCTACATCTAATCCTAGCAAGTACAATCTTGTAGATCAGCTTAAACAAACCCTCGCTCAAATATCAATTTTGGAACTCCTAAAACTATCTCCTGCACACAAGGAAATACTCAAAAAATACTTGTCTGAGTCATCCATTTCGAATAACATTGATACTGATCAGTTTCAAGCTATGGTAGGGCACATCACTAGCCATCTTCTCACCTTCTCCAAACAAGATTTACCATTACAACCATCCCATAACCGTGCTTTACACCTTGAGGTTTTCATTCATAAAAACAAGGTCAAAAGAGTCTTGGTAGATGGAGGTGTTGGTCTAAACATTTGTACCTTGCAGTTGATCAAGAATCTTGGCTATTCAGAAGATACTATTGAGAAGACAAAGAGTACCACCATCAGAGCATATGATGACCAAGAACGGGTATCACAAGGAATCATAGCACTTCCAATCCAAGTTGGGCCTCTTATTGCATAAACTACATGCCAAGTACTTGATCTTGATCTTCCCTATAATATTCTACTTGGTCGACCTTGGATCCATGCTTTGAAAGTTGTAGCCTCAACCTATCATCAATGTGTGAAGTTTCCTTTTGAGGGCAGAGAAATCACTATCCATGGAGATCCTGAACCTTTATATTACTGCAAGAGCCTTGAGGCCAAGTTTTATAAGATCCCACAAATACCCAAAAATGATGAAGGACCTACACCAACAAGCTCACTTATTGAACCATCATCTTTAGCCTCTACCTCAACATCACATGTACCAATTGTGAAAAGTATACTCGATGTCAAAGCAGTAATCCAAGATGACAATTGTGGAAGCTACAAAATATTGAAAGACACCTTTGTCTTAGGAGAGTTACCTATTTCTCCTCAAACTCATGGGAAACCAACATCTAGCACCAAAGAACCAGAAATAATCAAGATGGCAACTACTACCTTCACCAAATGGGGAGATTTGAATCAAGAAGACGTCCATGAGCAAGATATCTCTAAACTCCTCTATCAAGATGAATGACCTATTCCTGGTCTTCCCATGGAAGATGACAACAAAGGTCTACAACTAATGTAGAGCATGGGATATAACAAGAGTGAGAAGCTAGGACAGAATGACAATGGTTTACTAGAACCCATCGTCCCTGAGAAATGAATAAATAATCTTGGCTTAGGTTGTACTCCTAGCAAGGTCACACTTATTGGCAAAGGTATTGTTGCTAAACGAGTTGAGGCTTCCTATTGGTCACCTACATTGCATGTGTAGACATCCAAATTTGGACACTTAATTTATCCAAATTTATCACTTTTCATCTAAACATCCTCTTATCTGAGTTAATTAAGTAATATTACTATTATTTAATTAATATTTTTAATTCTGCTAAATCCCTAAGGTATTTACATAATAATTAAATACATTACCCTCTTTTAATCCTCCTTTCATCAAATAAATTAAATAAATATTACATTTATTTAATTCCTCATATGTCATTTTCATCTAATCCTAATCCATCTCCTAATTTCTTCATTAGGGATGTGCACATGCCTAATCCTTGATTAGGATGTATACATCCTCCAACTTTTGCAAGTTGACTTCTCAATGTTATCTTCTAATTACTTACGATTAATTAAGCTAATCGTTATCCAAGGGAATTTTTAATTCATTTTTTTTATTCTTCCTAGATTCCCCTCTTTTATATGTGAATTTTTAATTCACATTCCATCTTTCCAAGGCTTCTAGAACCTTGGACTTGTCACAATCTCCACATGTGACCAAGTCCCACCTTTTTGGAGCCCACATTTTATCCTCTAGATCATCCTATGAGTGTGAATTTTTAATTCACATTTATATCCCCAACCACATTTTCTTTTCCCATGTAGATTTTTTAGGAATTCTAAAATTCCTCAAATGTCCCTTTCACTCCCACTTAGGGACAAGAAATCTCTTTTTGTGGAAATCCTCTCATCCCCCAAGGTGCATGTCCTTTTCCACCTCATGTACCTTTTTGACAACTCATCTCTACCTCATATCCTCTTGTCCACTTCACCCTCCACATGTCAAGATGTGAGGGCTTGTGGGTTCTCAACCCACCATAGCCCTTCATCTTCCAGCCCCTTCAGTAGATCAATCTTGACCCTTGAATTCTAGAATTAAATTCTTCTATAAATACCCCTCCTCGAGAATTTTTAGAAACCTCTTCATTGAAACAACTTATCTTTTGCTAATTTTTCCTTTTCTTCTTTTGCACTCTCATAACTACATGCTGTCCATTTGAATCCTCAAGCCTTTTCAATCATTTAGCTATCTTTGCTCATCATCTTGCATATTGAAGCTTGCATTTTAGACATTCAAACTATCATCTAAGGAGCACACAACCAATCCAATAAGGGCTGATGAAATTATCAACAACAAGGGAGGTAAAAATATTTGTGTTTCATTTTGTTGCATTCCTTTTGATTGAACCACTCTTTTGGCTAATCTTGAGGTGTCCTTAGTATTTTGTTATTCATGTTTCTTAGTTATTTTACACCTTTAGAGTAGTAGGAATTCCAAGGTATACATTTCTGGCACGCCCGGTGGGACCCACACACGGGTCTTGCATTTAATGTTTCTTTGAGTTAAGATTTTGCAGGAAAAGCTCACAGAGTTGCGGTAGCGCCCTCGCAGAGTTGCGGTAGCGCCCCCACAGAACTGCGGTAGCGCCCCCACAGAGTTGCGATAGCACCCTTCATAGAAGTACGGTAGCACCCTCAGAGAGTTGCGGTAGCACCCCCAGAGAGTTGCGGTAACGCCCCCACAGAGTTGCGGTAGCGCCCCCATAGAGTTGCGGTAGCGCCCTCACAGAAGTGTGGTAGCGCCCCCACAGAGTTGCGGTAGCGCCCTCACAGAAGTGCGGTAGCACCCCCACAGAGTTGCGGTAGCGCCCTCACAGAAGTGCAGTAGTGCCCCCACAGAGTTGCAGTAGCACCCTTTACAGAGTTGCGGTAGCGCCCTTTACAGAACTGCGGCAGCGCCCTTTATAGCACAGTTTTGAGGGTAAAATGGGCATTTTGGCTTCGTTTTTGCTCTAGTTTTTTGCTATATTTGCGTGATAACTCTCTAACGTTGTTCTGGCAAGAATATTGCTATTCTTCACTAACGTTTTTGTAGCATATTGTGACAAAATTTGACCAAAGGCGAAAAAAAAAAAAGGATAACTAACATTTGTTTGCAGGGGCATCTACATAATCAGACTTTCAAAAATTATCTTTGCTGCTCTCAAACATAGTCTAATTAGGAGGATTAAATCTCATTGATTGCTGTGGTTGTTTACTTTTGTGTTACCCAAGGGGGCATTGATTTGTTTTCACTTTCCCCTTGCACTTCGTATGAGCCTGGGGAGTAGTTGGAAACAGTTGGTGTCTTCTTTTTAGTGGGACCTGCTTGGGGATTTCATCACCCCAAGGGACGATTCTAACCACGTGTACCGGCGGGGTATATAAAGGGGGGAGAATAAAAGTTGTACCCCAATCCAGTTGTGTCGTAATTGGCGGAGCGTCAAAGCTAGGGTGATACCTAGATAGACGTGAAGAGTTGGTCCGAGCCTTTCAGTATCTCGCTGAGGTTCCCGACTCACGCTTGTGACGGACTGGTGTTCACGATTATGTCTGTCTGGGAAATGCTCGAGGACTCTAAACCTTGTACATCCTAGATTAAGACTTTGTCTTGCCATATCCGTAATATTAATCATAGGATTGTGCTTGCTTGAGGTGTTATCTTGTGAAAAATCTGTCAAATTTTTGATACTTTAGACTTGTTTTATCATTTTGTGTCCTTACTATAGCCTTTGCCATCAAAACCAAACTTTATTATTCCTTGAAGCGGTGGCGCCTAGCAGCGAGAAAGCGTGGTGGCGCCTGTTTTTGCCATGACGTGGTGGCGCCCACCCATTTTCGCATGACGTGATAGCCCACATTTTCTTCAAGGAAAATGCAGTGGCGTACATTTCTTTATGACGGTGGCACCTATTTTCTTTGAAATGTAATGGCGCCCATTTTGCTAGGAAGGTGGCATACAATTCAACTGCCGGAAAGCTGAGTAGCCCTTGATTCCTTTATGAGCGTTGTCCTTTGATTTTACTCGCGCCCTAATTTTGCTGAAAATACTAACAATTTTCGCTGTCGCTTCCTGATTTTAGCATGGCGCCCACAGTTTTACTAGAAACACCCACGATATTCTTTGGGCATTTTGATTTAACGAGAAAACTGTCGCCCACGTTTCACGTAGAATGTTGACTCATTTAACTTCACATTGTCATTTTACAAACCGTCGTCAGATAACCCGTTCAAAACCAAAGTTGCTTAATTTTTGAGCTCTATCCAGTGGTACCTTCCATTTCATCTTATCAAGAATTTGACCATCCCAGGGCGGCCACGCCCCGCATTGCAGCGTGGACACGCCCCTAACTTCCCGGGGCTGTCATTTACAAACCGTACGTCGAATCAACTTCGTTTAAAAACAAAAGTTGCTTAGTTTTTCAATTTCTATCTAGTGGTACCTTCAATTTCCTCTTATCAAGAATTTGACCATCCCAGGGCGGCCAAGCCCCGCATTGCAGCGTGGACACACCCCTAACTTCTTAGGGCCATCATTTACAAACCGTACGTCGAATCAACTTCGTTCTAAAACCAAAATTACTTAATTTTTTGAGCTCTATCTAGTGGTACCTTTTATTTCTTCCTATCTAATCAAACCAATCTATTCTTCTGATCATCTAATCAATCCAAGCACACCAATCTGATCAAGTTCATCCAATCACAATTATCCAATCAACATCATCTAATCATTTGATCCCATCCAATCAAACTGATCTAGTACTTTAATCAAATTCATCAAATCATCTACCCGATCCAATCATCTGTCTATCGAATCCCATCAAAATCAAAAGCAATCCCATCCAATCATCCTAATCTGAGCTTTTGTCCAATCCTGATCTGAGCTTGACCAAAATCTTGATTTGAGCTTTAATCCGTTTCCATCCAAAATCTTTTATCCATCCTCTTTATCCTTTCACCATCATGAATCCTCATCCTCCATCAATAGTAGTCAAGGGAAACCCTAATTATGTGGATGACGATAACGAAAGTCTTGTCAATCAAGAAGAATATGACATAGATCCCCTTGACACTATCATTGCTAGTAAGCTTTCTCCACCCACTTTCCAAAATTCAATCACCCCTTCCAGTTATCCCATTATGTCTTCATCCATGCCTAATCATGTTGCTTATGCTACCTTTGACAAGGGATATCCATCATATCCTTCATCTACATCATCCTCTTATCCTAGTATATACCCCTATCTTAATCCCTCGTCCACATCATCCCACCTCAATCCTTCACCGACATATACCCACTACCCTAATCTTCCATGTCAATCTGCTCACTCTAATCCTACATTCATATCTTTGTATCCTAATCCAACATCCACATATCCTCATCCTAATCCACCATCCCAATACCCTTATTATAATCCATTTCCCACATCCTCTTGTCCTAATCCACAATCCATGTCCCCTTATCCTAATTCACCACTCCAATATCCTTACCTTAACTCTCCATCCAATCCTAGTCCTCCATCTACTCCTAGTCCTCCATCCAATCTCATTCATCCATCTACTCCTAGTCCTCCATCCACTCCTAATCCCCCATCTAGTCATAGTCATACATTCAATCCCATTCCTCCATCTAACCCTAGTCCACCAATCCATAATCCCTCATCCATTTCTACCACCTCATCCAAGCCAATCATATGCAAGTCTCTCATTTCAGAAGTTCTCCAAGGACTCATTACAAAGAAGCCATCCCCAACTCCACATCTTGAAGTCATGGAACCATGCCATCTAGATCCATCATCCACGATAACTAGTGATGAGAGCCTTCTCCATACCACACCTATCATTGTTGTTACCACCCCTAGCACTGATCAAACCATTGAAACCATTGAACCCACATCTCCTACCATCACATCCTCTGAATCCACTGAGTCCCCATCTCCAAACATCACATCCTCTAAATCCACTGAGCCCCCATGTCCTACCATCACATCCTCTGAACC
>VDFB02072107.1:0-53454 GCA_007258455.2 Sequoia sempervirens
ATACAAGCAAACTTTTGAGTATATACCATAAAAAAAGGTTATCAACTTATCAGCACAGGCAAAGTTTTAAACAAAACTGTTGGTGGATATTTTATAGCAAGGCCTTTTATTTTACACAAGAGAAAAATGTGCAATAAAAAAAGAGGCTGAAAAACTGCTAACAAAAGGCCAAGTCATTGAACAAGAAAACAGAAAGGGAACTTTGCTGATAAGTCCATGAAGCACAGAGAACAAAATATATCCATTACATCAAAAGAGTTCTAAGCAAGAAAACTGCAAGTAAAGATCAGTATTGAAGTGTAAAGCATAAGAAATCTAAAGTAGCATTTCACAATATGTAGCCTAGTAGTAAAATTGCCACATTGGAAAGCGCTCTGGATGGATGTAAAAATAGAACTTTTTCAAACATGTCCCCTAGGGAAAAGGCCTACCACCATAAGAAGGAATATTTGGGGCAGTTTTGGGGTTTTATTTCTCCAAATTTGCACCCTCTCCCAAAAGATTGCTAGTGTGTTGCTGCAGGTGTAGGAGATGGTTTGAAAAAAATTGAGTGTCATCTTCCCCGCCTGTCTGAGGTTCTATTCTTTTAACCTGTGGGTGGGTGGCCTGGCATTTGGCACACAGCTATTGTGCATGCTGGTGCGTCACTTCAGACTGTTGTTGCTTTTTCTTTTCACGGATTGAGATCTATTCTTCACTAAATCTTTTCCTGGCCAAATCACAGCTGGTGTAAGCAGTCAATTTTCTATTGCATTCATTTGACAGGTATTTCTATGCACTTAAATTATTTTTCCACACCCTTAGAGTTCAGCTTCGAGCTAATTCTAGGATGCTTTCATTGATACTAGTTAATGAAAACTGCAGAATTTTCCTTTCACTAGGAAGTATCTACCTAGAGGCCTCCAGAAGAGTCTCTAGGTTAGGAGAGAGAAAGAAAAGCAGGGAATCCCATGAAAAATCCCTTTGGAATCATCAACCTAAAATTCACAGTTTACAGGGGCTGGAAATGGGAGTAGGTTTTCAAAAGGGTGCACTTTATTTGAGAAGTATTAAGAAAACCATTTGCATAAGACACCTGGGAGGGATTGGTGAAAACTGAAAACACCTTCACCTGTAAGCTTAGGGGTTGGAGCGGCAAAAGTAAAACCTGAGCATAAACCAACAACAGAGGAGAAGGGTGTACCTGAGTGCTGAATGAAAGCTCTGACCTATGGATTTATGGGCTAACATGAGTGAAGATTATGCCTTGAAAGAGACCTAGGGTGAGCTGGATATGGCTCTTTCTCATCAATTGTAAGTGTTTAAGCTTATTTTAGAGTGTGGGGATTTCTAACAGAAGGTTGGAGTTGCCTCATTTTGACCTTTCTGTGGAATAAACATTTAAGGGGGTGTCAGATGTGTTCAAGCAATTGTATTTACAATATTTGACATCTCCTTCTATAGACTTATCTATCATCCTTGTGCTCCTCCTGCTATGTATTGCAATCACAATTGAAGTCCCAAGATTGAAAACATCAAACTGAAATGTCCTCTTAAAGTTATGGCAAGTAGAACAAAGATTGTGTGCAGATCTAGACTTAACCATGACATCATGAAATTATTAAACTCAACAACATTCTCTAACTCAAAGATAGAACCAATGGTGAGATGGATCTGATGGGTGTTAGGAGGAAGCTTCCAATTTCTTAGCTTTGCTTGCATGGATGGACTGTATGTATGAGGGCATTATCAGAATCTTGTTCAAATTGATGCCAACTTGTCTGTAGCTTAATTTTTCTTTGCATTACTCTCAACAATGGTATGTATCTTTAGTCTTTTGCTTTATAGGGCGATTGTGCTAGTTTGGGGGATGGTGAACATAACACAAGTTTACTTATAATATTCATGCTCCTCCTTTGATCGCCTCCGCCATCATACTAATGCTGGAAATCACTATTACTTTTCCAAGATTTAGAGTCTTTTTAATCAAATATATCTATATATTACTAACAAAAATAAATACTGCCAATCCACAAAAAAAAGATAGATGGAATTACATCACATCTCAAAGCCACACAAACAAGAGCCACTATTCCAAGTGGCCCCAAAAACTAAACAGCCAATCACAAAGTCATAAAGTCATAATGTCAAAACAACTTGAAATAAAAGACTAAGCCACTAAAACCAGGGAAACCTGGGGACACGTCCCCCCCCTGAACTGCCCTGTCCCTGTCTCCGAAATGTCCCGGGTATAGGGGGACGGTCCCCTGGCGTAGCTGTCCCCTGACCGTCCCGGGGACAGCCGGTCGTCCCCCTTGTTATGCAATGTTTTAAGTTTAAAAAAACATAATTTAAAAAAAGCAACAGCCCTACCTACGTGGCTATTGTGGGCCCCATCTGTCTTTGTTATCTTATAAGGAAAAAAGAGGCCTTTTTTAATTCATTTATGCATTTGTTTGTTGTGAGCAGCCAAGGGTTTGAGAGAAAGAGAAGTTGCAGCCATTTAAGGAGAAAGAACAGCAGCTTGAAGGAGGAAAGGAGGTTGAAGTTAGTACTGTTGGGAGTGCAAATCCACCAAAGAGGTATGCATTTCTTTTCCCTCTTTTTTTTTTCATTTTTTGCAAAATCTCAAGCATACATTGTCTGATTTTTTTTATTTATTGTTTGCATTTTTCAGTTGAAACTTGCATTCTAAATATAAAAAACATGAGCAGCAATGGGGGTGGGAGTGATAGTGAAGATGAAGTGAAAAATAGAAGGGAAAGTAGTGAGGGTGTTAGTGGAGAACAAACAAACCTATGTTACCGGGTTCTTCAAAAAAGGACCCCGTGCCCGCTCCTGGAGCGTTTCAGTACGGGAGCGGCCTGGGAGCGCCGAGGCAGCCCTGGGTTCTCTGTGGGTTCTTCTTGGGCACTCCCAGGGCACTCCCAAGGCGCTCCCAAGGTACTCCCAAACACTCCCAAGCAGAAAATGTTAATTTGAATCACTAAAATTAATATGCTTGTGCAAAAATTGTTAATTTCCTATGGTGCAATAGTCTGTAACAATTTCTAGAAGAAGCATCCAAGTTTCTAGGAGGGTTGCAACCTATCATTGACTGATTTGATGCATCTAAACACCTCTGTACAACTTATTTGTTAGTTTGTTCAGGCCATACCTATACTGAGTTTGAGCCATATATCAATTAGGATCATCCTTTTTTGTTGCAGCAGTTTGTGATCTGTTTTAGCTTGGGTTTCAAATTAATTTCAAAGGTATTATTTCATTATCAGCTTCCTAAATGTTGCTTGTCAATTTAGTGGATTTATAAAATATTCATTTCAGTATAAACACTGGCATTAATCCAATATTGTAATAACTAGATGGTTTACTGTTAGATCCCTATTATCATTGTAAGTTTGTAATTGCAATGATCTTTATTTGAATCGTGACTTTAGACATATATGATATATGACATACTATTGAAATTTTGAACTATCGATTGGCATTTATCTTTATCACTACCATTGATCAATGATTCAATGATGAATTGATGACTAATGATTGATGAAGTATACTATATCATACTATCAAATGTATTTACAATTCTATATATTTTTAATTTTTTTGCATATATATATATAGCCGTACCCAAACGTACTGTACCCAAGGAAAAAAAAATCGTCGTACCGGCATGCCTGTATCCCATACCTGTGCCCGGTCCCACACCGGAACCGGCAACTTAGAAACAAACCCATATCAATGCCTTTCAACAATCACGGAACGCTATGCAAGACACCCTTTAAACAAAAAAAAAACATTCCTTCAATATATTACACCCGTGGGCAAAAGACAAAAAAAATTAGGGGGGAGTAGGGTGTGGTTTTGCCATGTTTGCGAAAAGGAATTTAGGGGCAGCTACACAAGAGTTAGGTCTCATTTTTTGGGTGAGGTGGGCCATGGAGTTAGAATGTGTCTTGCATTAAAAGATGATCAAGCATTAGAGTTCCAAAGAATTCAAATGGAGTTGGATGGGGTTCAAGGTGGGTCACCTTCTTTCCCAAGTGCACAATCATCTATGCCTAATCCTATCCCGTCCACGGTTGGTAGTAGTGGAGTTGCCTCAAGAGGAAAGAGGAAGGTGAATGGTAGTGGGAAGGCATCTTCAGTTGAGTCTATGTTTAATAACCAAGCACAATGTTGGCGTGACAATTCACACCTTTGGAGTATGAATTGGCCATGGACAACTATGCACAGTGCGTAATGACTGCTCTTCAAATTAGGAGGGGAAGCTCCCTCTTGTGCTGATATGCGTGAAAAATTAAAATAATCTAATTCCTATCATTTTGACTTAGCTGGAAGAGGCACAAGGTTAAGGAAACCAAGAACGTTGCAGCTAAGGGTTTTCTCTGGTTTTGCAGATCTTAACTACAACTAACTAAATGCTTTTAATCTATCCTATTTCCTCAAGAGAAACAAAGCATCAGGACTTAGGAGCAGGAAATGTTTTGGACGGTAAACTTTATGACAGGATTTCCAAGGAGGAGAGACCCCTATCCGAGGCATAGGCTGATATGAAGGTTATTAGGCACAACATCAAACAACAAACTTAATTAGTAAATTTCCAAGGAGGAGAGACCCTATCCCAGGCGTAGATATGCAACAAGCTTATTGGCAACAACACTTAAACGATAATTCTTCTTCCTAAAATTCCAAGGAGGAGAGACCCCTATCTAAGGCATAGATATGAAAGAACAACTATCAATCACAACACGAAATAACAACCAGGACAGCAAATTGCATTAGCGAGACACACATAAAATAAACGATCAAACTAGCAATTATATTTAATCTAAGGTGAACCATTACAATAACAATAACATTTAGGCAAGGCGGCACAACTATTTATTATCCCCATAAAAGTTTGTGAACAGATACTGAATAGCAATACCATAGGCAAGGTGGCACAACATGTATGCTATCACGAGCAAAAGTTAATTACAAATGAGCAAATCGCTCTTATTTATAGACATCAAAGGTGTAGGGAACCCTAAAATCACCTTGAGTCAACTACAGCCTTGCAAGCATGCAAGATTTTATTGCTAAACCTAAATAAAGTAAACTATACAATTAACTGAAAAACTACCATCAGTTAACCGAAACAAGACTCAACTGAACTGGACATGTGCAACATGCAAGTCCTTATAAAAGATAACTAATAACTAACATCAGTTAACTGCTCCTAACTGAAATTCTAAACTCTTGCGAAGATATCTCCAAGGATGAGATGTGCGTGCATAAAATCAGCAATTAGAACTCAAGACTGATGTCGAGTTAACTGCTGCTCCTGACTCTATCCTCAAAAATAACTACAGGTTCCCATTGACTGACTACTCCAAGCCATCACGGGCTATCACCTCGTCAAGGAACAGGTCGACTGTCTCCTCCTCCAACACTTTGATGCTATTCATGATGATAACTTGCCTGTTCAACTCCCTCTCACCATCTGCAATCAGCCTCATGCATTCTCTGACCTCTTCAATTTCCTTTTTGAAACTAGTTGTCATCACTGAGAAGTGATCCAACTTGGATGCCATAGGATCTCCATCTAGACTATCACAAACAAGCTACTCAAACTCGGCCTAAACTGCCTCAAGATCACGGTAAGTACCATCCTCAAGAAGATAATGGCAAGGGATCTGAGTGATAAACTCACTCATGAGTTTGAGAGCTTCGGTAACACGTTCTTTGAGTGCATCCAACCTTGTAGAGATTCTGTCACATGTTTCCACTTTGAAGAAATGATGTTCTCTCCACATGAAAACCTTCCTTTTATCCTCATCTTCTACAATGGCGTCATATGCAACTTCTAACTGAGATATGAGAACTTGGTCCTTTGCCTTGCCTTGTGCTATAGTCAATTCAAGCTATTGGATGCCCTGATGAAGATTATGTGCAGTGAACCTCAACTGATATAACTCTGTGAGGAAGTGTCGACCTGTAACAATGAAATCTTCAATCCAGCCGTCCAAGAGCTTTCCATGATTGACTAACTGATCCAGCTTTTGTTGTTCTGCAGGTGTCCCTTGAAGGTGCGGAAGACCTAGTGCTCTGCTCGAGTTTCCATGAACGAGATCAAAAATATACTGTCGGAGTTGCTTGATTTCAACCTTAAGAAGCGCTTTATCTTCTCTGTCCTTCATGACACGCTCTTCAAGATTACTTGTGACAACCCTGAAGAGGCTCACGTCTATTTCTCTAGTGCTCCTACCAAGATTTGCTTTGACGAAGGTGAAATCACCGACTTCAACTTCATCCAGGCTCTTACCCTCTAGTGGCGTAGCAACTTCAATGATAATCTCTGCTTCCAAAGTTTTCTCAATGTGCACCTGCTTCTTGATTTTCTTGTTTGCTCTCCCCTGATAAGGATCGCCAAACTCAGACAAATCAAGCTTATATGAAGGCTCTCGCCTTTGTCTTCCCAAGGACCTCTCGAGCCAACATGAATGAACAATGTTATCTACTCAAGGAGAGACTGTTGCTGCCGTATCAACCTCTAATGGATCAACTGGCAGTGAGGCTTTCCAAATTGGTGGTTCAGGCTCAGAATCTATATCAATGGGAGGCGAATGTGGTGAAAATGGTGTATCAGGAGACAAATCTGCTTTAGCCTGTATGGCTCTCTCTACTATAACTTCAGGCGCTCTTTCAACCTGTTTCTACTTCCGCTTTCCGGTACTTCTCCCCTTTGTGTTTCCACTAGTGGCTCTATGACTGGAACTGTCTTGCGCCTTCTCTTACTCTCCAAGAAGTGCATGCTGGTTTTGATAACTGACTTTGACACATCCTCAATTGAAGTACTCTCCCTGGCATACCAATCTGGTTGGCAAAGTGGCTGGCGAGCAACTTGATCTTTGAAGAACGAACTAAGCAACGCCTCTTCATCATCATCAGACAAACACTCAACATCCTCTGATAGGAAATCAGCAAGTTGATCAATAGTAAGTCTGCAGTAGTGACGTCGACGCACTTCAAATTCGTCTTCGCAATTAGCCCAAAAATCCTCAAGTGATGGCCTATGTGCAATACTTCATTCCAACTAAGCTACATAATGACCCAAAGGATCATAGGAACGCCTCTCGATGAGAAACCTGAGATTGAGTTTTTCTAACTCATTCGTCATTAACTTGCAATCAGCAGCCACCTTGCATTTGTAAATACCCCATCCGAAAGGCAAGGTGAATGTTGGCTTGTGTCGACTATGAAGAAAAGAGTGAACCTCCAGAGCTTGTCGTAGAAACTCCATAAATAGGACTTGGTCTGACGGGTAACTCGGTAGCATCAAAGATTCTCTAGTGTAACCATACGCTCGGATATATGTGAAAGTGGGGAATTGAATGAACCAATCCGCCCAACTCTCCATTCCTGATTTTGCTTCTGGTGAAATCCTGATGTGCATTTTGTTGTCGAGATCTTTGACTATCTTCATGAAAAAGTGATCATTCACCACTCTGAAATCCTATCCAGCCTTTGAGAACTCCAATTGAGAGTAATATTCGTGAACATGTTGAATGCCAAGAGTCCCATTGGTCTTCAAGTGTCTAAAATTGCCTTGGAATGCAATCAAGTAGACCAGGTAAGATACCATGTGAAACTCGTGGATTTTGAGGAATCCAGTGATCTACTGGTGAATGCACTCGCTGATTAACATGACCCAATCAAAATGTTCTTTACAATCAAAGATCTAAGAAATGACATAGAACATCCACGGTCGGAAAATATTAGCTTCCTCCTAACTTGTAACCCGATTGAGTAAAGTTATCAAAATAGCAACTTCATCCTTGAACTCGCCACGACCAACCTTCTTTGGCATGTTGGTCTTTTGTACTTTTAACCATCTCTGAGCAACTTTTCGTTGGGATCTTTCTTTGTCTTCATACCATATCTTATCACAAGCCTCAATGACTATAGTGAAATTGTTTGAACGAGGAGGAATAGTGAAACACTTCTCCATGTCCCTCAGCTTAAGGCTACAAATGACTCTCCCATCAACTGATCTGATTTGTCGTGTAGACGAGTCATAGTGCTTAATGCAAGCAAGAACAAACTCCATATTGAAAACCGTGATAGGAATAGACGCTGCTACCAGCAACCTGGAACGCTCAAGATTCTTCACTGTATTGCTGCTAACACCTTCCAACGTGTTCAAATTGACCACTAGATAGACACGACCCAAGTCTGTGTCCGAGGTTTTCAAAAAGTCGTGTACTAAGACCGATTTGGCCTTATAATCTATGGGATTGAATTGCATTTTGAAAATCTGGAATTTTGACTGTAAAGTCGGGTATGTTCGGACAACTTTCAAAAAAAAGCTGAAAAAAGCTCTGGATGAGGCTACAAATACCTAGTTGCGGGAAAAAAAATCAGAAATTTTTCTGAAACGTGGGTCTTGTAGAGAATTGAATTCTAAACAAACCCAGATCCTCAAAATTCGAAAATATGAGTTTTAGCAAGGCATACAAAAGTTTTTCAGTCAAGAAAAAGTAGGGGTTTTAGGGCTTCTCGGGGCAACTTTTCCCGAGAAAATCTAGAACATGTGTTTTGTAGGCAATGGAATTCTAAGGCAACCCAGATGATTCGATTTTGGAAAATATGCGTTTTTGGCCCACATGCAAAGGAATCTTTGGAAAAAAAGTAAAAACATAGTGCTTCTAGAGTAAAAGCAGCAGGGCAATTTTCTCGAAAAAATCTAAGACATGGGTTTTGTTGTTGTCGCTGAAATATGTAAACCCAGATGATCAGATTCTGAAAATTTCACCATTTTCTTTGACATGCAAGAGAAAACCTAAGACAAGAATAGAAGGATTTTAGACAGAAGATAGAAGTTTGTATGTTCTGCCTCAAAAAGTCACCTATGCTTGAGCTGAATTCGATGAAGTCTACATGCACTGAAAAATTGAAGTCTAGAAAATGTGAACAATCTGGACTTGGCACTGCGAAGAACATTGAAGAATATTACTCGAAGCACCTTCAGATCTTCATTTGCTCAAGAAAATCGTGTTTGCTTGCACCTGTTATGAGAATAATGGCGCCAATAATGACTTAAATAAACAAATTTAAGTCTAAAGTCGTCATAATTTGCATTAAAATTAGGTGCCACCTTGATTGGACCTCAAAATGTATGGCAATCTCTTATTGGACCCCCTTAACTCAACTAAGGGCTTGAGAAATTCGCCCTAAATAAGGCGTTGGCTTCTAATTGGACCAAATTTAGTTAACAATTCATGCAAAAATGAATCGCCCCTTTTGCAAGCAAAATTAAGTTCAGTTGAAAACAGTTAACTAAGAATTAAATAATATTTAGTCTCAGTTCACAATCTCCACCTTTATGGGGCGCTTATGCACTTTAGTCAAAAAGTCAAACTTTGACTCTAGGTGTCATCTTCCAGAGTTAGAAATTTTCTTGAAATTTTCATTTTACAAGCCTTACCGGAGCCCATGTTCGACCATTGATTTTCATTGACTGATGTGTCCAGAAGACTGGTTGACAGTTTCATTGAAGAGCAGGATCAAAACTGACAACTCCTTGAGGCTGCAAAGCCTGATTCTGAAATTTGAGGCTTCAAAATTCAAGGTGCCCCTAGCCTCCAAGGGTGCTTTTGGCTTCAGACAGTCAAATTTTCATCATTTTGGAAGGTGATTCTGACCTCCCTTCATCTCGCGTCCTCTGACATTCAGGCGAAACTTCAGAACTAACAGGCAAGCTTATTGAGGAGCTGGCTCCGTTCTACACAAGAGCTCTTGGAGAGCACTTTTCCAAATTTCATCATCTGCTGGGTTAAAATCAAGGGCCATTATAGAGCCCCACCACCACTCGCAATAAAAGAATGTTGCCTATCTGACTCCTCAAAAAGTGAAAATGGTCGTAAAATCAAAGGAAATTTGTGGCACTACTTACTAATCAAACAAAACTCAATGTTTTTTTTCCCTTGTTACTCATCAAACAAAACACAAGAGAAGATGATAGTTAGTTTAGGGTTTAGCGCACAATTTTGATCATAGTTTGAGGACTCTCTGAGTACTTTGCAAAACTCTCCGAACTCTCGAGTCTCTGAACTGGCCGAGCCGAGTCCAACCGAGTCTTGGAGAGTACTCGGCTGAGTCTTGCTCCAAGACTCCCAAGTCTTAGGCTCGAACTCCCGAGTCCTAAGCTTAGACTCTTCTGGCCCCTAAACATAACAAACATAATGGCTGAAACTTCAAATTTTGAGAGTTTGAGGACCATATGACATGTGTAATGTTTGAATTATGACAAATTGATAGTCAAATTAGACTTTTATGTTCTCTAAATGTATTTATTAATTTTTATTTTTTTTGTGTAATTATGAGGTTTTTTTTTTGCTGAGTCCCGAGTCCGAGTCAAAATTTTGGGATGCCGAGTCGAGTCTGAGTCCAAGTCCTAAAACTATGGTTTTGATAGTCAAAAGTCAAACAAAACACATTGAAATTGCCGCCCATTGCTTGAATCACCTGGGTACATTCATGAATGATTCCAAATGAATCCATTTGCAATAAATTGTGCCCTAGATGAATCCACATATGAACCAAACCCAATTCTGATTCCAAAATGAATCATGCCTAGGTACACCTAGGTTTTTCACAAATTCAATCACATAGATAGAAAGGTCAGTCAAAAGAAAACAGAAAAAGAGTGAACAATAGATAAGGTTAGCATAGCAAGGCAAAGAAAAGATGAAAATGGGAGAGGAGAATATGACATTAGAGTATTCCAAAGAATTGGGCAACCAACTAAAGATAAGTTTTGCCTTTCATATTGCCATACAAAATCACCAGCTGCAAAGATGAGGAAAAGTTATATTAAGTTTGTGCTTCAAGACCTACTATTATTCCATATGGAAACATAACATGTTGATATACAGAGCAAATACTATACAGAACAATTAAAAGCTAGAAGAAAAACATTTACAAGAAAAAGAAGGCTAGCACCCCCAAATGAAGAAAAAATGAAAATAGATGAAAATAATATGGCATAAAGTAACTCGAAGAATTTGATAATTGATGAAAAAATAGATGTAAATTTATATCCACAATCAATGATGTGTTGTAGTATTTCTCTGCTTAATTCAACAGGAACATCTAAGAAATCAGATGTTGGGTGAGTAGTGCCCTTAGTCAAGGATTCAAGAATAAGTGATAATATATATTGAATCGTGTTTATAAAGCTGACTTCCAGCAAGGTAAACGCAAAGAATGGTTGAGAGTGTCCAATGTGTACTATTTTGCTATTAAAAGTTAAAACGTTGTTGTGGTGGGTAATAAAGCAATATAGGGATAGATTTCGATTTAAATTTTGATCGGTTATTACCATTTCATCAGTTTGTTAAGTATATACAAGCAGGCATTTACAAAAAAAGCTATTAACACACACAAAAGCATAGAAATGGAAGTACAAAATAATATATATGTTCCGCATATTACAAAATAAATCTGTATGCTTCCAATAGAATAGAAGAAATAGATACTCAACTGCAAAAATTAATTACAAAAAAAATTGTTAAATACCATTCCCCAGTAGCCAGGATTATAAACTCCAACGCCACCTTCAGGACACTGGTTTGTTCCTTCACTGTCACAGAAGACTTCCATCCGCAGTGCAATTTTATTCCGCTCAAAGCTTGATGAACGATCTGTCACCAGCAATACAGATCCTGCATCTCCAATAATGGACCATGGATCTATATTTGATGGTGTGTTAGGTCCCCCTGCTTCAAATCCTATTAACCAACAAAAAATATCATGATAAAAACATGTCAGTTACAATATATTAGAGTAAATGTATCTTGCAGCAAAAGCTAGACAAATGGAGGTTTGAGATATTATGTTGATTTTTATAACAGAATTTTCCCATATCTAGTGCTGATAATAGCATGCCTTCATAGCAGTGCATGATCCTCTCTATTCACAAAAAGCTGAAGAAAATTTTTAACTAACAAAACATTTATATCAGAAAAGAAATCACTCCAAGAGTAAACAGTTTCCAATTCAATCAAACTTTTTATTTTCTTTTCTTGTAGGAGAAAGAGACATGTTAACGAGTTAATTAAAAAATTGAATTTCTTACTAGTTTTCATAGTTCTGCCATTTCAAATAGTTATCAGACTCTGTGTACAACTCAAGATAAAAAATGTTGTTCATCTAATGTCTCATGGATTCAGCTAAAGAAAAGACTCAGCCATACCTCTATTGCTTACAAGCTCTGCCCATAACCCACCAGCTCCAGCATGATTGATCTCCTGCACACAAAATCTTCAGATACTACAGATGGGGCAATTCACCATAGACATAAATTGATAGAAATACAAAGATGTTTTAAAAACTTAACAAAAATCTATTGGCATTCCATAGACCCAAAAAAACAATAATAATAATTTATCTTCTTAAACGTTCATTAAATTACTTAACTCCTAAAAGTCAATCTAGGGTAAAAATCAAGATAGGTGATCCATCATGATGATGTGTCATGAAGCATGTCCCAAGACATTGACATTTTGAAATATCTTCATGTTGAGTCCGTAAAATTCATTCTTTCAATATAGATCATTTCTGAGGAAAGAGTCCAGCTCTTTTCAGGATGACACTCTGCCACAATGCATGCTTTGTGTTTTTTGAGAAGGCACAGAAAAATAGATACAGAGAAAGTTTCCAATTTTACTTACTAACAACACAATTCTTTCTTCAGTGCACATTAGCATCTGATAACTGCAAATAAAATGCATACTTTTGGGCTTCCAATCCAAGAGTATGAAAAAAAGTGTGTAATTTGTCCAAAAGAATATGAGACAATGATGTGTATTTTTTAGCAGATTATACATTTAGGTACTGCAGATATGGGTTCACTCAACCTAATTTTAAGCTGGCTTTGTGAGGGTTCGGGTTCCATCACGAATTAGAAGTTCTTGATTTACACTATTGGACATCATCATAGCTAGAGGAAAAGAAAACACAAGATCAATCAGATTCGTGTCCCCTTTCATATAAATTAATAATGCAATGCATTTTGCAGTTAAAAAGATTTCTTTTGGAAGTAGCAAAGGCTTAAACTGTAATGTCCCCAAACTTCAAAAGTCAGCATTGTGGCTAAATAATTAATTTAATGTTGTCAAAAATGCTAAATTTAAAAGACAACTTAAATTAATTATTTAAATAAAGCAAAAGTAACTTAAGTGGGAAAAGTTAAATTAATTAAGAAAGTGACTTTTTATGAGTTCTCCAAAAGAATTAAATTAAAGGTGAAATAAAATTTTAAAAAATCAAGAAGGCACAGGAGTTACAATTTCGAAAGGAATAAAAAATCAAGAAGGTGCAGGAGAGAGCTCATTGCAGAAAGGTGGGATTTGGTTTTGTGAAATAGGTATTTGGCTGGAGTTCATCTAGAACTTTGTGAGGACGGAACCCTTCTCATAGAGAATATCATCTACGGTGTTGGAAGATACACCTTGGGTGGTTGTTGATAATTCCAAACAGGGATTATGCAGGGGCTTAATGGAATCTTTCAGTTTTTTAAGATGTTATCCTAAGTTACCGGGTTCGCCTCAGAAACGCAGGGTTCGCCCCAGAAACGCAGGGTTTGGGTTTTGGTTCGCATCAGATCCGGGTTTGGGTTTCTTCTGTGGGTTCGACCAGGGTTCGTTTTTTCCTGGACGGGTTTGCCCATGCAGAACCCGGACGAACCCGGGAAGAACCCAGAGCAAACCTGGGCAAACCCACGTGGATAGGCGACCATAAAGTGGTTTATTTTTTGCATTTTTTAAATGTTTTATGCAGTTTGACTTTGACCCACGCCCAAGGGAACCCTAAAAGTGACCTCTAAAACACTTTAAACACCTAAACTACCTCATTCTTATTCATTTGTTTTGCAAACAAGCATTTTCATTTCAAGAGGATGAGTTTTCATTTTTGCTTGTTGGATTGACAAAAGGAGTTGATTGATCATTGAAGCTTCTACGAACGATTGCATTGCTATTCCTACAGATTTGCAAGTGTTCATTGGCTGCCACAAAGACTGTTGAAGGATATTTTTGCAAAGAGGTAAGTTTTTCTCCTTTTTTTTGAGTTCTTTCATCCATTTTTTTGTTTTACAAACCTGAAACTTTGTTTTGTTTCATTTTATAATTTATCTATGTTTTTCCAATCTTCTATGAATGTATGCAAGATTCAAAAGAGCTACGTTTTATAAATCAATATTTTGTTTTCAAGTTTTTTGTTTTTTTTTTTAAATTTCAACTTTTGAATATGTTGTTTGCAAAACAAATTGCCATAGGAATCACAATGTCAATTGGTTCTACCTCCGGCCCCGCAAGTGCAACTAAACCAAAGTTCAAAACAGAACCAAATTCTCCACTATGGAAGTATGTTGAAATGATAAGACCGTTTCCAGGTGGTGGCCGTTACATCTGGAAATGCAATGGATGTGATATTCAATATTCTAGTTCATACCATAGGGTGAAAGCACATTTGTGTGGCATAACTGGAAAAGGCATCAAGCCTTGCCTTGGAAAAGACAATGAACCTATTCCACCTGAGACGGTTGCAAAATACATTATGAAGCAAGAAGCAGCAGATCAACGAGAAGCCCAAAAAGGAAATCACCCTTTATTAAAAAAAAAATCAAAGGGAATGCAGCCCCCATCTAATCCCAATATTGTGGTAGAAGACCACCCATTTATGGTCACTCCAGATTCTCAAGCTCAAAGTGCACAACCTATTGCAAACAAGAGAACAAAGGGGCCTTTGGAACTTGCATTTCAAAATGAGAGTAGAGCCATTGCCAACCAAAATGTAGCAAGATGCATTTATGACAATGGATTAGTTTTTAATGTTGTTCGTTCTCCATATTGGAAAGAGATGTTGAGAACGGTTAATGAAGCTCCAAAAGGGTGCAAGGGCTCGGGTTATGAGAAGGTGTGCGGCATTTTATTGGAAAAGGAGGTTTTGTTGGTTGAAGATTCATTGAAGCCTATAAGAGATTCATGGGTTGAGACAGGTGTGTCCATTGTCTCAGATGGTTGGAAGGACTCAAAAATTCAGCCTTTGATCAATGTCATAGTGGTGTCCCCTAAAGGGGCAATGTTTTTGAAAGTCGTGGATTGTGGGGGGCAAGTAAAAGATAGACAATTTATTGCTAATATTCTCATTGCAGCCATTGAGCAAGTGGGACCCCACAACATTGTTCAAGTTGTAACGAACAATGCAAAGAATTGTAGAGCTGCAGGGTTGTTGGTTGAGGAAAGATATTCACATATCTTTTGGACACCTTGTGTGGTCCATTCACTCAATCTTATGCTGCAAAAGATTGGGAATAAAATTGCATGGATCAAAGAATTGTATGCTGAAGCTGAGGACATTCAGATGTTCATCACCAACCACCACTTGTCTCAAGGGACCTTTAGATCATTTTCAAAATTGGAGCTATTGAAGGTAAGTGAAGTCAGATCGAGAACGTACTTGCCATACCAGTCCAAGAAGCAGAAGCCATGATGATCAAACTCATCCAGTTTGCAGTCAAAAAGAAGAACAAGAACAATGTGAACGCGTCTATGGACATGAATCTTCTAGAAGGATGGTGGACATTAATTGCTCATTTATTACCCACTCTTCTTGGTGGTGGTTTTTAGGGTTAGGGTTTATGTGGCTCAAGCTTAGATTGAAAAGGAAGGAAAGTCTTCCATTTGAATACTTTGTAAGAAGTTGTTGTGAGCACTCTCTCAATAAAAAGAGTTTTCGTTGATGATGATCTCTTCTTTTGTTGTGAGTAGCTAGCGAGGCTTCTTCGTCCTTCCAATTCACTTAGAATTTTAGCCACAGGGCCCTCATGACCTAATTAAGCTGTTCACACTGCCATCTCGTGCTGACTTGCTATTTATAGCATGTTTCCGAAGGTGTTTTACTATTTATAGCAACTACTCAGTTTCAAGACTTCCCCAACTCCGTTTGACTTGAAATTTGAATGACGTGACCCTCATGGGATGACCTACCTGTTCACACTGGCGCCTGTTGCTGACTTACTATTTATAGCCTGTTTCTGGAGTGCCTTACTATAAATAGTAAGTGCTCAGATTGCCTTCAAATTTTACCAGTGGATAGCCTGAAAGATACTGATCATAGTGGGATACACTGGTTTTCGAAAATTCTGGCATTTGACCCCTCATTTTGGGTCTCGAAGCTAGAAACCCTAATCTGACTTGCATGTCGATCAAATGACCTTCGTTTGACCTCGTTTCTGTTGCATGTCGGTTAGTTTGTGATACTGAAGTGTTGGGGGGGAGGGCTGCCAGAGTGATCTGCTAAAAATAGTAAGTTCCCGAAAAAGTGACCAACTCTGTTTGCATGTCACATCACTGCGTAGCTCTTGAAAAACCCATAAGGAATAACCCGAAAAGCTCTACATGCAAACCCTAAAAATAGCCTTTGAAGACAGCTCTTGAAAAAGGTCCTGATCTTGGTTTGCATGTTACACCACTGCGAAGCTTTTGAAAAACCCACAAAGAATGTCCAGACATGCGAAGAAAATTCCAACATGCAAACCCTAAAAATAGCCTCCAAAGGCTGAGTGTTGAAAGTCATCATCTCATCTTGCATGTTATATCATCGCGTAGGTCTGGAAAAACCCACAAAGAATGTCCAGACATGCGTTGAAAAACTTCGCATGTAAACCCTAAAAGCTGCATCTGAAGGTGAATTTGCTAAAAATAGAAAGTTGTCAGTTCTAGCTCAAATTTTGTAGACAAGCAGCTTGGCGTGCTCTAGATGCAGTGTAATGATCGGAACTTCAAAAGTGCTGAGAAAACGTCCAAATTAGGCACTTACTAAAAATAGTAAGTTGTCATATTTCAATGGAATTTTGCTAGGAGCCTGCTGGAAACTTACTGACTGCAACGCCAAGCTCAAATTTCAATTTATTCACTCCATTTGACTTCAAACTGGCTGAAAGACTCAAAACCCTAATTCCTCATACTTAGACAAAATTTCAATTCAGACGGCCACAATCCCGGAAAGACAGATAGAACAAGAGAGAGACAACAGGAAAACTAACCAAAATCAAGCCAAAAGACCAAAACGAAGCAAAAATTAGGGGGGTCCCCATTTGCAATGGGGCGATGTGTAAAAAAGGTCACAACACATACCACTAGCGGGCTCGCTGACGGTGGGTTCGCCTTGCGTGGTCAATTGGAACATTGTGAACTTAACTTCGATTATGGTTTATATGTTGGCATGTGTCGTTGTGATGGTGTCTTCATGTTCAATCGTGATTTGAATATCTCTAGTTACTCCTCTGAAGATTGCACCAATTTTGTGGAAGTTGTCCGAAGCGAGGCAAAGCAAAACCTGGTTGAAGTCTGGGAGAATTGATCGCCATATCCCACACCTTAGAGTAGAATTATAGCATCTCTTATCCCTGCACTCATTTAAATTCAGTTCATTTGTAGTTAGTGTTAGGAAACTTGCACTTACCTGCCGAATCATTTGAACCACATGAAACCCTTTAATCTGTTGTGTGTTGTCTATTGTTGAACAATTGCGTAAGTCCCCTTGAAATACCAGCAAATCACATCGAGCCAACTGAGACTATCTGCCACCTAGAAGGAACCTTGGAGTTGAACGCACGAACTCTCTTGCAATCTTAGCGTGCTAGATACTTTGATCAAGAGATAATAGGGTAGCCGTTGGCAACTTTATTTTGTGTTGGTGCGGTCACGAAAAACACATTAACAGTACCCCAAGTCCAAGCATCCGTCAACCACATTCATCTTTTGGTGAGAGTCCTGAGAGTTCTTTCTCTACTGCTAGTGTTGGCCAAGGTCCTTCATCATGACCAAATTACTTTATTCCATGCAATGTTCCAAGAGCACAACCTTCACTTGAAGGTACCGGTTGGAATAAGGAAAAACATCATGAAGCTAGGATGGCAGCAACAAACTTTTGGTACGACAATAATTTACCTTTCAATGTGGCAAGCAGCCCATATTGGGAAGGTTTGGTGAATGCCCTTACAGTTGCAGGTAAAGGTTTTAAGACCCCAACAGCCAAATATTTGAGTGGGCCATTGCTAGAGGAAGCCATAAAGAATACATGGCTTGTGGTTGATGAGCAAAAGAAATTTTGGCAAAGAAAAGGCTGCAACATTTTATCTAATGGGCGGACAGATGGATGGAATAGGACTCTCCTAAACCTTTTATTGGCCTCTAATGGTGGATTGGTGTTCCTAAAGTCAATAGATGCCTCCAATGAAATCAAAAATGTTGAGACTTTATGCAATTTATTAGATGGGTTAATCCAGGAGGTTGATGTTGATAATGCTGTCCAAATTATCACAGACAACACAGCTACATATGTAGCTGCAGGTAGACTACTTATGGAAAGGCATCCCACAATTGCATGGTCTCCTTGTGTTACACATTGCTTGGACTTGTTGCTAGAGAGCATTGGGAAGGTTGGATGGGTCAAAAGTGTGGTTGACGATGCCAGAAATGTTACAAAATTTATCTACAACCATACTTGGGTGCTTTCCTTGATGAGGAAATTCACAAATGGCAAGAACCTTGTGCGACCAAAAGTGACACAATTTGCTAGCTACTTCCTCACATTGCAAAGCATTCTTGGTGCCATTGCTCATCTCAAGCGAATGTTTGTGTTCGATGCTTGGTTGGAGTCCCTGTTTTCCAAAAAACCTGAAGGGAAGAGGATTGTAAGCATAGTTTTTGATGACACATTCAAAAATGGAGAGGAGTTGATTGGGGTAAATAACAAACACAAAAATAAACTTTATACATGATAATCTATTTGCTGTTTTTTTTTTTGAGGAATTAATTTTGTAATAATTTAACATTTGTTTTCATTTTTTTAGGTGACAAAACCTTTCGTGAGGGTTCTTCGTATGGTGGATGGAAAAGGCATGCCAATGGGTTTCATCTATGAGGCTATGGATAGGGCCAAAGAGGCCATTTCACGTTACTATGGTGGCAACAAAAGAAAATATGAAATCATTTGGCGCATCATTGATCGGAGATGGACAAACCAACTCCACCAGCCGATACATGCCTTTGCCTACTTCTTGAACCCGAAGTTCTACTTCTTTGACACATTTAAGGCTGATGAGGAGGTCATGGCAGGTCTTGTCACATGCATCAATAAGATGGTGCCTGGTCGTGAGATGAGAGACAAGGTGCTTGATGAGTTGGAGGTGAGATTTGTTACATCTTATTTATGAATTTGCAATGTTGACTATCTATGAATTTTCTATATTTGATTTCGTTTTATTTTTACCTATTCAAGGTCTACAAGGGTGCAGAGGGGAGACTCTTTTCTTCGCAACAAGCAATTGAAAGGAGAGGAAAACAACCAAGTAAAAAAAATTGTTTAATAGTATACTACAAGATGAAATTAGAAACTTGATTCTTACATATTTTACTTTATTCTTAATACTTATATTTTTTAAATGTGTTTTTGTAGATTTATGGTGGGAGAACTATGGTGCTAGCATGCCAAATCTTCAAAAGCTAGCCATCTGTGTCTTGTCGCAGCCATGTAGTGCTTTTTGGTGTGAACGTAATTGGAGTTTATTTGAGAATATTCACACAAAGAAGAGAAACAGATTGACCCAGTAGCCCTAAATTATCTAGTTTTTGTTCGGTACAACCTTCACCTTCAAACTAGAAAGGTGGAGAGTGTTTCACATGAGTCCATCGACTTGGATGATATTGATCCATATGGTGAATAGACTATTGAGGAACAAAATGATGATGTTGATGTCTTCCTTGCTAATGAGGATCTTGTTGAATTGGAGAGAGCAGTAGCAAAAGAAGAAGCAGTAGGATTGGATGCAATGGCGGAGAACGAAGACACTTTTGAAGATCTAGAAACCACTCCTCAATCTCCTCATTTGGATACTATAGCACCTTCTAGTTCTAGGCCTGCAAAATTGAGTTGCAGTAGGAGGGGAAAGAGGAAGATATAGATTTTATTTGGTTAATGTTTTTCTCATTTTGACATATGATTAAACATTTATAAACTTATGATGCTGTTATACATTTGAAAGTTTGAAACTATGAGTATGAATGATGAAATTTCAATTATTGAGTGTTTGATGATCATATGACACATGTAATCTTTGAATTATGACAAATTGATAATCAAATTAGGCTCTTATATCCTCTAAATGCATTAATTTCTTTTCTTTTTTTGTAAAACTAGGGATTTTTTTTGCCGAGTCCTAGCCAAGTTTTTTGCCAAATCCATGCCAAGTCCCAAGTCCGAGTCTGAGTCCGAGTCCTATTTTGGGCTGCCGAGTCCGAGTTTTCCAACTTTGCTTGAAAATTTCAAGGCTGCTCCTTCGATTTCAAGGGCTGCTCAGATTTCAAGTTCAATATCATCATCTCTAGGTCTTGATACTTCATATCTTGAACTGCATGGAAAAAAAGGATTGCAAAATCCTCTAATGGCATGTGACAGTGAGAAACATGGAGAACTGTTATTGATACAAAAGTAGTAATGTGGCCACGTCGTAGATGCTTTGACTTTTCAACATCCTGCTTTTACATACTATAGTCTTTTACTGCAATTACTTTTCCAAAAAAGTGATTATGATTCATCATCCTTTTTCTTATCTTAGTCTTGTCCAACAATTATATCTGCAAAGAAGTCCTCTTTTTCAGTTTTAACTACTTTTATTTCCTTCTTATATCCTTAAAAGGTCTTCTTAGCTCTTGTTTTAGAATTTCAACTTTAGAGTCTTGAAGAGAACATTTTGTACTGCATTTGCCAATGCAAGAAAAACTAACTATCAAGAAGAAGGCAACGTGACAACAAAATTCCATTTAATTCAATTACCCATGGATCTAATTGACCCTGATTGACACATCGAACGACTTCTAATAGAATGTAATATCAGCACCAAATTGCACCTAAATGATGTATAACTGACTATTGATGCTGTGACTCCCACTTCCCATCAGTTATAATCGTTCAGATATTTTTTGAATTTTTTGTTGTGTCTGTCAATTATGGGAAATGTAACTGCTAAGGTAAAATTAATTGGCAATTTGCCCATTTTAGAATAGGGGTTTTGTTTATTAGGAGGTAGTAGGTTGCTGGAAAGTCGACTTTTGACGTGGTCTGAGAAAAGTCTTTAGTAAGATAATGTATGTTGTTTCAATCCAGAACAAAATTGTTTATTTTTTGTGGAGATCTGTGCATTTTCTGCTGTTTCTGTGTTTATTGCTCACTGTTTTTAGTGGCAGCTAATTTTTTTCTGCAGAATAGATTAAACCATGTCACTGACTGATACAAAATCTCCAGGACACTCAAAACTGAAAGAATTATTTGAATTTCAACATTGTCATGAGAACACTGGTTAGTACCATAGAGACTTGTTGGTGAAATATAACATTATGTTTTTAGGAGTTAGAACCAGGGATCAGTGTCACTGGAAGTTGATATGGCCAAAGCATGATGCATAAAGATTAGATGTGAGAGGGAACCAATAAGCACAAGATATACGTCATGAGGCTAAAATGAGTTTTCCAAGATCAATGTGCTAGAGTCCTAGACCAATCAGAAGACAAGTAAAAACGTAACAGCAGAAACAACTAAGCTTACTGCCATTTATGCTAAGAAAAGTTTCACATATGTGAAATCCTTAGCCACTAGGGATATTTTGCAATGGAAAGAACTGGTTGATAAAGCCAAATTACAAGGATGTCAACAATGAGCTAATCCAACATCTAACAGAACATATACCTAACAATTGATATGAAGGTAATCTGCTGAATTATGAAGGATTTTGGCTGGAACATAGTGGGCAAAAACAAAGGCATATTTGAGCTAAGGTCTGGAATCAAAGTGCAACGAACTTTTCCCTTCTTCAATAATAAGAAATTGATGGGTTACTGAGTTTGGGAGACTTCAGAGGGGGTAATGAATCTATAACTACCAAAAGTTTATATGATTTTAATATCTTATGCCAAATAAGAAGACTGTTAGACTGCTAAAATGCATAAGGTTCTTGTGAAGGTTGAAGGGACTGCTGAATATGGAAGAAAGAAATTGCTCCTAGGTGCACAGTTTTGGAGTGGTCCATTTTTGTCTCAGCCATGTTGACAGTGAATACGGCTGATAACAGTGAGAAGTTCTTTTTCTAGCACAACAATCTAATGTAAAGCAACCTGGGTACCTCTGACTAGGAATTGAGGCTGGTCCATTAGCTGATGGCAAAGTGAATTATTTATTCTGTGTTAATGCAGGGGTGAAGTTGTAGAGATTCCAAAATAAGTTGATTGTACAGTACAGAACAAATTCAAGTCAACTGATTTTGTTCAGATTCATCTGCTGACCAAACCCCAAAAGCAGACGCAATATAGGTTACATATATCTAGGACATGAACTCGTTCAAATGTGCCAAATTGTTTGGTTCCCATGAATACCTAATCATGATATCAAACAAAATAGCCTTGCAGAAACCTTAGAAAACGTATGTGTCTCTCTTTCCATTTCTTGACATCTCTACTCATTATCATCAGTAGTGTGGTGATGCCCTAAAAAATCATTGCAAAATCCTTGAAGCCCTCTAGCCTAGGCCCTAGACCATGGAGGGCTAGTGTCATTGTGATTTAAATTAACCTATCAAATTTTGAAATTGTATGAACACTAAACAATATATTATACTCATTTCCCTTATATACTTCAATTTGGTGATTGCATATATCAATTCTTCTTTTCTCAATTTTGTGATTGCATGTAATTATTCTTCAGAACAATATATGTAGGTAGTGATATGTTTCAATTTCATTTTTCAAAACCTTTCCAAACATATTTTCATATTCTGAGCTTTAACCAACCTTTATCCCTGGCATGCCTACCAAACATTGTGAACAGAGTAAATATGTATTGTACAACACATACTTTGTAAGAACACTTCGTGCCCTAGTTTCTGATCCTGGTTTTTATTTGTTTTGTGTTTTTGATGTTTTATGAGGGTTTTCTGCTTTTTTTGTTTTTTGAAATACATATAAAGAAATAAAATGCAAAGCATAAAAAATTACAAACAACTATGATAATAGCTCCTCCAATATATGTTTTATTGCTCAATATTCAAGAGAACAGATTATTACATTCATACCCGAATTTATTAGAAGACATGCAGCTGTTGTTCTTCACTTTCAGCCAAAAAGCAATTTCACAGAATGGTTCAATTCTCCCTCAATAGGCTGCCTTTTTTATCACGAAAGGTGTGGATGGATTCCCTAGGCCTGGGCGCCCCTTTGTATAATTTTTATTGATTTTTTGAAGCCTCTATGATCAAAATCGCCCCTCCTAAATAGGGCCGACCCCTGCTGCAAATGGTGGCTGGTAAAGCAAGGTCGTACCACCTTTGAGTCTGTATTATTATGGAAAATGATAAATCTGCAATCGCCACCCCTAAATCTTGCAATCTCTGATCAATATGATCAAACCCTTAGTTTGTCTCTTGTTGTACCCAAACCAAATTTTTTGCTTCATCAAGGCATTTTGCATTAAAAGGTCTAAATTTTGCTAAAATGATGTAAAATACAGTTTTGGGCAATATCAAGCATGGAGTTTTGTCAATATTTTGTCAGTCAAAGTCAGTTTTATTGAATAGAACCTGAAGCAGAGACTCAGAATGTAGTGTTTCACGATGGAGGGACATCTCACGACAGCATTTCATGATTGCATACGGTCATTCCAGTGATCGAGACAGAGTTTTCAGTGATTAATATATGAAGATTTCTCAAGAAAAAGCATAAAAGCGCAACTATAGCCCAAGGGCACCCAGCTTGTTGAAGGTCAAGATGTTGCTAAAAACGTTCAAGCATCCAGTCAATCTCTTCATAATTGGTCTGACTATCCGATAAGCTATCCGGCGAAGCTTTCCGGGACCCACAGCTCCAGCAAAACAGCGTCAGAAGTTGAAATCCCTAAAGTTCCAGATGTGAGAAATTTGTCACTTTCAGGCAAAAGCGCACCTCTAGCCTGAGGGCGCCCATCTTAAAGAGGGGGTAAATCTTGGCATTTTCGATAATGGATACAGTCAATTCGTTCTCAACTAGTCTGCTTATCCGGCGAAATATCAAACGCAGTCATCCGAGTTTCAGAACTCCGGCAGCAGTCGTCTGAAGATCAGCTTATAATGGAGTTTTCACGTTTCTGAGCTTCTTTGTTGATTCCCAGTGCAAGTACAGCTCAGGGGCGCTGGTTTAGAGGACCCTTCCAATGCCAAAATTTGTAGACAGAGTCTTCCTAACATCAGTAGTACTCTAGCCTAGCTCCGCAATGCATCATCCAGCTTGTCGATCCGACGTTCCAGGTGATCGTGGCAGAGGTTCTACCAAGCACGTAATTTCATGGGCGGACCAACAAACAATTTGTAGTGTATTTTTACAGTCTAGAGGCGCCTAGCCTTTGGGCCTGTCAGATGAGTTCGTTCGCGTTCGAAGTCTTCACGGCTTTCGAGCGTAATCATTTTATCTATTTAACGAGCCTAGCCATCAGCCTTCGAGATTTGGCAGTCGCTCGTACGTGCGAGGTCTTTTGCGAGATGTTGAAGAATGAAGATATCCGGAAAATAGGCCAAGTCTGGAGCGGTAATTTTAAATAAAATACGCACTAGAGTGTTTGAGGTCTTAGAAGCAGTTTTCTTGCTTCGTCACCTCTAAAGACTTCTCTTGTGGGCCCTTCTAGCTGTCCGTTAAAACAGATAGTGCCTGGTCATCCCAGCTCCAGATATCAGAGGTCAAAGTAGGGTACTTGGATGAAAGTTCAATATTCGTCAAAATGATGTCAGTGCAACTAAGAGCCAGGGGCGCTTTTACTTTTGAGGCCCTTAACACAGCTTTCAGATGTCATGCATATATCCGTTGGATGCAAAATATCTTCAGGCACGCAGTGAGCTTCGTTGCTTGTCAGCAGGGTTCACCGTTCACCGACAGCAGCCGTTTGAAGTGTCAGATGGCAGTTTGAGAAATGGTTTAAGTCTGGAACCCGTAAAAGCAATTTAACCAGGGGCGCCTAATTTTTCAAGGGGTTAAATGATGGATTTTGCAGTAGTGTCTCCCAGCAGACATTTCTTCCTTGTTCAATAGGCTTTCCGATGAATTCTTCAGATCAGTCTCAGCATCACCCGGTCATCCGAAAATTAGTGTCGAAGTTGGCCAGTCGTGACAGTGCTGTCAACTATAAAATAGGAAGTTAGTAAAAAGTGAAATAACTTGAGCAAATGGACGCCTATGAGCTCAAGAGATGACTTTTCGGAATTGGTGAAGTCTAACGATGAATCTCAAAGCTTCATCCGGGTTGTCAACTGAAGTTCAAAATATTGAATATTTATTTTGTAATTTTAGCATTTAAAATGGCGATTTTCTATTTTTGGCACCTTTGCTAATTGCATGATAATAAATATTTTATTATTCAAATTCGAACTTCCAGTCAGTGGCAGTGGAACTGAAAGGCAACCAATCAGTGGTCTTCTATTTTTGTCAGGGTTTTCAATTCTTGCAGTTACTAATTGATGCGAATTTCTTCTTATTTAAAGTATGGCGCCTTCATTATTATTCATAGAGCTTTCAAAGGAAATTCGATTTCATTAAGAGCAAATTCAATCTTAAGTGAAATTCGTGTTTTTCAAAGCAAATTCATATTTTCAAAGGGGAAATCGAAGTTTATCAATTTTTCAAAGCAACTTCAAAGCAATTCGTATTTCTTCAAGAAGAGAAGAAGCGCACCTTTAAGGGAGTTCATTGTATCAAAATTTGCAATTTCTTCAGAGATCAAAGGCGTATTTCAAAATCCAAGGCGTTTTCAATATCAATTCGCAATCTTTCAATATTCAAAGGCGAATTTCATATTAAAAGGCGAATCCTCAAGATTCAATATAAATTCGTATTTTCTTCAAAGGCAAATTCGAATTTCTTCAAAGGCGCAAATTTCAAGAGGATAAATTCGTGGTTTTTAAAACAAGGCGAATTTTTCCATATCAAAGGCAAAATCTTCATCAATTTCCAAAGGCGATTTTACCTAATATATCTTTTTGTAGATCAAAATTCACAATTATCAGTAATTTGAAGAAATCTAAGGCGATTTTCACATAAGAAGGCATCATAAAAACGTCTTTTTCATCCTTCAATCTCAGATTTCTCTCAAAATACAGTGTGCATGTTCCTGAAATTGGCGAATTCTACAAGTCTCAGTATCTAGATCATTCTCATATAATTTCCTCGAGTTGAAATTGTGCGTTTGATTTTTCACAAATTTTTAACTTCAGAATGTTCGTTCTTGAGTTACTAATTTTCTCAACTGAAAAGTCTTTGTACAATCGAGTAGAAGTTGAATTTTCGCAAATCTGACATTCTGGGTTGTCTTAGAATCCTTTTCTGGACAAAACCCATATCTCGGATTTTTCGCTGAAAATAATTCTTCGAAAGGCTATTTTTAACTCTCGCAGGCTATTTTTAGCTTCCAGAAATCTTGTCAGAATATAGTCAAGTTCACAGTCAACAGGCTAGTTTTCCAAAATGCAGTTCACTCAGCTCGAATACAGGACCAAAACCGTCCTTACTCATGATTTTCTCAGGTTGGTTGAGACAGACCTTCACAAAGTATTGCCAGAAGCAGTGCTAGATCCAGTTAAGATCAGAAGTTCAATCATTCAAAATATTGAGCAATCTGGCTTATTAGAGGCCGCTTCCATACCTATCTCCGTTCACTGTATTGAATTCGTGATGGCTTGCATTAAGCATTACAATTCTACTACTCATGAGATAGTGTCAGTTGACGAACGGGTCATTTGCAGTCTCAAACCTTTGGATATCGAAAGGAGTTTTGGCATTCCTCAACACCAGAACAGCCTAGTTGTTTCTATGGAGCAGTGTGCGCAGGCATTTGATGCTGATGTGGACAAGTGTCAGAAGAAGATGGCAGAAAGATGGTTAAAACAAGCAAAGAACAGATTGCCAAACAATGTGGGTCGCGGTGAATACAAGGATGAGTATGCGATTCTAATCACACTCCTGAATCGTGTCTCAGGTCAAGCACATGCAAATGTTTTCCAGCCTTGGATGTATTACATTATTGGTTGCATCATTTCTGGGCAGGAGCATTATGACTGGGCATCCTTCATCAGCGATATTCTCCACAGGCAAATCACCGGTTTCATGGTTGCTCATGAGTTTCATATGTGTTCATATCTCGTGTACTTGATCGCTTATCAGGGTCAGTTCCGAGGGCTAAACACCGTGGGCATTCTCAGTGTTCAGAAAGTCTATCAGTATTATGATCAGCTTGAGTTCACTAGAGCTGAACGTCATTTCAAGCGTGTTCACGAGGCTTTCTTGACCTATACAGTGAGGAATTTGGACCGGGAATTGCACGTTCATATCTCGGCAGTTGCTAGGGCAGCGATGGATGGATGGGCAGATTGGTTTATTCAGTTCCCAACATACACCTACATCCGAGTATACGGCTTTACAGGAAATCCAGCTATGCTTCCACATTATCCTTCGGATAAGACAATCTTTCAGGAATTCCTAAGACAGATGCATGATGTTCATCGTCTTCTACGCCGCAGGCACAGACCATCTCTCAACTTTCCTTTTCAGTTTGGAATGTATTGGTGCAAGTCGGCAATTGATAGTAAAGATTGCAGGACAAGAGCTTGAGAAATATCATCTTAAGTATCTTGTTGAAGCACGTGCCTATGATCTTCGGTCATTATACAGCTCGCCTTCGGGTACATATCACGAGCCTTCTATGGAGGATGCGGGCAAATTCGCAGATGACTTGAGGTGTATTAGGCCGCTTCTCTCTCTCACAGATTTCTGTTTTCTTATCAGAGAGATGTGGGAGGTTTATCGAGATGTGACGAGGTTCTTCCTGGTTTTTCAAAGAGCGAGGTATTAGTTGCGCCAGCATTGATTGAAAGCCAAGGAATGCACGCGGTCAAGAGGTCAAGTAGAGTTATCCAGAACATTATACTTTACCTCGACAGAAAGAAGACAAGGAGGGTAAGTATTCCTAGAGCAGAGCCGCGTGGTGAATCCTTCGTTACCTTCCTCGTCAAAAACCTAAACAAAGAAAAGGAGTAATCCTCCTAAGAAAGGTCAAGCACCAAACAATTCAAAGGGAAAGGCACCCTTTGTTACACTACGGAGCCTGACGAGACCTATCCAGAGCCAATTCAGGTTGGTTGAGCCAATGCCTGAGGTTCAGCCTCAAGTTCCTACATCAGTTCCAGGCAGTCACCAGTCCCAATTCACATCGAATTGGATTTAGACTCTCCACCAATGGGTCTTCTACACACTCACTCTCATCAGTACCTCCTGTCGCTAGTGCAGACCCTTCTAGTAGCATTAGCCGAGACCAATCTTGGATCAAAGCTCAGCTAGGAAGGAAGAGGAGGCAGCCATCTTATGTTCTTAATCATTCCGATTTTGATGACATTTACCAGGATGCGCCAGACAAGAGAGTCAAGAACATGGTTCATGTAGAGAGAAACACTGACATGGAGATTGTCATTGAAACTGCCGTACCTCCACAAGGAAAGGACTTGGCTGAGTTGGAATCTCAGGATTTCGAGGTTATCACAGTCAACCTTGGTCGTAGCACACGTCAGACTCAGGTTGATCTCCTACAAGTTGCTACAGACAGTGCCAGGGATAGAATACTAAAGGACGGAGAGGATAAGGCAGCCCTCAAGGCTGAAATCAGACAGCTTCGTCAGTATATTTCTAGCCTTGTGCATAGACCCGATGCCATTAACACACTTCCGCCGATGCTTGAGCCTCCAGCAGATCAAAATCAACTCAATCACTTGGTTGCATATGGCAAGCGTTTGGATGAGTGGGAGGAGGAGTTCGTTGCTAGAGGTCGTGCTATGCTTACAGAGTTATATCAGTTGCGGTACAATGCACGAGAGCTCTGTCTTCGTCTTCAGGATGAGGAACGAGATATGGCTATTAACAAACCCCGGGATGAGATTATGATTGCTCACCTGAGTGTGGCGTATGATGCAGTCACAGATGCAGAGGACAGAGAAGCTATCTACTCTTGGAAAACACAATTGGTTTTCAGGGTAAAGATAGAAGACACTTTAGCATCAGAATTGACTGAGAGTAGAGAGCATGTCACTAGTGCACTCCGGTTTGTGAGGACTCTAGTATCTCGCTTACCGTGCCGTTATCAGATCGAGGGTGGTGCCTATGTTGAGCTTACCGATGTTCAGTCAGAGCTTCAGGCACTCATTCATACCATTTTCAGTGGGGAGACCGTTGGCTGTAAGATTACTCAGCTTACAGTCATGTCAGCATTATTCGATGAGGCAACGAGGAGTAGAGGGGAACTTCAGTCTCAGATTACAGCTGGTGAGGTCATGTTGCATCGACATAGCATTCTTCAACAGAGTCTCATAGCTCCAGATAGTGACACAGTCAACAATCTCGTTGAGGGATTGATTGCTCGAGATCACACATAGTAAACTTCAGTTCCCACCTCTCAGGATAGACATTACACACACGAGTTGAACTTGGTGTTACCCTTTCAAGTTAACTCGATGTTGTCATTACATGCATATCTATTCTGAGATCAGCTTTACACACTTGGAGTTTTATTTTAGGGTTTTACGTTAACTGATGGTAGTCTTCCAGTTAACTCGCTTTCAATAAGGACGTGCATGCTCGCACAATAGTCCATTTTTAGATTAGATGTTTTGGTTAACTGATGGTAGCTTTTCCAGTTAACTGTATAGTTTACTTCATTAGGGTTTGGCAGCAAATCTTGCATGCATTGCAAGAACTATAGATGACTCAAGGTGATTTTAGGGTTCCCTACACCTTGATGTATATAAATAAGAGCTTTTGCTCATTTGTAAATAACTTTTGCTTGAGAGAGAAATATATGCTGCGCCTACCTTGCCCTCAATATTGCTCTTTTGGTATTTGTTCATGTGTCTTCGCTATTACGATTAATTGTTATGCCACATAGGGTTTCAAGAGATTGTAATGGTGGATTCTTTCCATAGTTTAGATAAATCTGTTTTGAACATCTTTACCATTGTGATCAATTGTTATGCCACATAGGGTTTCAAGAGATTGTGATGATAAATCTGTTTTGTGTATCTTTACCATTGTGATCAATCGTTATGCCACATAGGGTTTCGAGAAATTACGGTGATAAATCTGTTTTGTGAATCTTTATCATTATAATCAAGGGTTATGCCACATAGGGTTTCGTGAGATTGTGATGATAAATCTGTTTTGTGAAGTCTTTACTATTTTGATCAAGTGTTATGCCACATAGGGTTTCATAAGATTGTCATGGTAAATTCTTAAATCTGTTTTGTGCCCAATAAACTTATTCAGGTTGAGATAATAGTCGCGCCACCTTGCCTTCAAGTAGAGAATCTGAATTCGTTTATCGTCAGATAGTCAAACCTTGCTCCGTTTCCTCATGCTCTGTTTTCCTGAGGAGATTGGATAGATTAAGTTTAGTTGTAGTTAGTGGATCTGCAAAACCAGAAAATACTCAGCTGCAACATATAAGTTCTTTCAAGAAAGCCTTGTGCCTCTACAGCTGAAACAAAAAGACAGGACATAGTTTAGCTTATTTCCCTTTGCAAGTATTTTTGTCAAAGCACAACGAGGGAGCTTCCCCTCCTAATTTGAAGAGCACTCATTGCATAGTGTACATAGGCTGTTCATAACAACTTTTACTCCAGAGGTGTTAGTTGTTACGCCAACATCTCTCCAATTTGCACAAACAGAACACCTGAATGATGCCCTCCTGTCTGCCAAATTCAACAGATATTTCACTACTTTAAAAAGCTGCAATCATTGAAGAAGGAACATTCTCCAATGGCTCGAGGATTGAAAACCCTTGGCTTTCACTCTCAGACACAAATTCATCAACAACAAGCTCAATCGAATGATCTCCAAATAACTCCAAAATGAAATATATATCTCCTCATGAGAAAGTCGAACTTCTCCAAAAAGGCATTTAATAACATTAAAAATGTTATTTATTTGCATCATTTAATATTTCATTAAAAACTTAGGAGCTGGTGCCCAATAATTAATTCATTAATTTGGCCCCCTTTTAATGACGTTTTGACCCTCAAGTTATAACATTAAAATATCACCTTTTAATTAATTAATGTCATTTAAACCAAATAACATTAATAACTCCTTAATTTCATCATTTCTCATCACGCCGTCTGAACTGGGGACTCATCTGATGATTCTCCATATGGTCACATGCCTTACTAAAAATAGTAAGGGTCCCACTCTTTCCACATCTAACTTATTATAAATAGTAAGTTAAGCAAACTGAGTCCAAGAAGCCTCAAACGAAAGCCAAAGCTGATCATCATTGAACGCTGGAGGTGATACAATCCTCAGAAGACCCCCTCATCACCTTCATTAGCCTACTAGGGTCATAATGATAGGCTAATCTACTGAATACAGATGTCTCACTTTGGAGGGGACATTACAGTCCTCCCTCCCTGAAATTGCTTTCCCTCAAGCAATCTCAGTGCTGGGTGCTGTAAGATCTCCTCACCTTCCTAGGTGGCATCCTCTACGGGTAAATCCTTCCATTTGACCAAATATTTTGTGATAGTCTGCCTTTGTACCCACCTCTCTCTAAAATCCAAGATAGCCTCTGGCACAAGAATCAGTTTCCCCTCGTCATCCAAGGGTGCCAACACTGCTGATGGAGTCACGTGATGTCCCAACGCCTTCTTGAGGCATGATACATGAAACACATTGTGAACTCGGCTATCTGCTGGGAGTTCTAACTCATATGCTACTTCACCAACTCGCCTGATAATCCGAAAAGGCCCATAGTAGCGGGGTTTCAATTTTTCAACACCACTTTTCCTGAGTGTAGACTGTCGGTACGGCTGCAACATCAGATATACCATGTCTCTGACCTCGAATGATCTCTCAGTCCTCCTCTGATCTGCATATTGTTTTTGTTGATTTTGTGCCTTAGTGATATTATCCTTGAGAGCCTTCATAATGTCCTGACTCTTGCAACAGGTCACCAGCGCTAGGCACTATGTTGTCGCTCAACAAAAGGTCGATGAAGCTAGGGGCTTCATACTCGTATAACGCCATGAAAGGTGTCATCTATGTTGACATGTGGTAAGTAGAATTATAACAATACTCACAAAAGTAAATCCACTTTACCCAAGCCTTTTGCTGCCTAGCTATGTAATTTCTGAGATAACTTTCCACCCATTTATTAACTATCTCCGTTTGACCGTCTTTCTGCGGGTGGTAGCTAGTACTCGAGGTTAGCTCGATCCCACAAAGTCTAAATACCTCCTGCCAAAAGTGACTCATAAACCTGTTGTCCCTATCACTAACTATGGTCTGAGGTAACCCATGTAGTCTGAAAACCTCTCGAAAGAACAATTTTGCCACCTGTGTAGCCGTTTATGTAGCTGCAATCGGAAAGAAGTGGGCATATTTTGTTAACCGATCTACAACTACATATATACAATCTCTCCCCTGGGCTTTAGGTAAGCCCATAATAAAGTCCATGGACAGGCATTCCCACTTCCTATCAAGAATCGAAAGTGGTTGTAGTAAGCCTGCCGAGTAGGTGTGCTCCTATTTGTTCTGCTGACAAACTAGACACTCCCTAACATACTGAAGAACATCGGCCTTGAGCCCTTTCCATGTAAACCTCTCCCTAATCTGCCTGTAAGTTTTGAAGTATCCCGAGTGTCCTGCAGTAGGCACATCATGGAAAGCCCGCAGTATAATGCTCTTCATCTCTAACCCTGGCGTCAAATATATCCTGCCCTTATATATGATGAGCTCATTGACAACTGCATATCTGTTGTCCTGAACTAACCCCTCAATGATCCCAGATGCCCATGTATCCTTGGTGTATTCGGCCACTATCAGGTGCCTCCAATCCTCTAAGATCTGAACCATAGTGTTCAAGTGTGGTCTGCGAGATAGAGCATCAGCGACGACATTCTAAGTACCTTTGAAGTATGTAATGTCGAAGTCATACGACTGAAGCTTACTGACCCATTTCTGCTGGCGGTCATTAAGGTCTCACTGCCCCAAGAAATGACTAAGACTATTGCGGTCAGTTTTTATACAGAATTTGCTACCAATGAGATATTGTTTGAATTTGGCCAAAGCGTGCATAATGGCCAACATCTCTTTATCATAAATACTATAACCTCTCTCTAGTCCCCTAAGCTTCCTTCTCTCAAATGCAATCGGGTGCTTATCTTGCATAAGCACAGCACCAATTCCCTCACCCGAGGCGTCACACTGAAGCTCAAATGGCTTTGTGAAATTTGGCAAGGCAAGAACGGGACAAGTAGTCATAATCTGTTTGAATCTCATAAAGCACTCCTGTGCCTCTGGGGTCCAAATAAAAGCACCTTTCTTCATCAAGTTCATGATAGGAGCTGCATGACGCAAATAACCGCTGACAAATCGGCGGTAGAAACCACATAACCCCAAAAATCCGCACAACTGTGTGAGATTCTCTAGAGTGGGCTAGTCGATGATAGCACGGATCTTGTCAGGATCCATCCTCACACCCTCTGCACTAATGATATGTCCCAAATATAAGAATTTTGTCATGCCGAGGTCGCACTTTGATTCCTTCGCATACAAAGACTCCCTATCCAAAATCCCCAACACTGTATCCAAGTGAGCAAGGTGTTCCTCCCACGTTCTATTGTACACTAGTATATCATCAAAAAATACAAGTACAAACTTCTTCAACTGTGGCTGGAAGATTCTGTTCATTGTGGCCTGGAACGTGGTTGGTGCATTGGTTAGCCCAAATGGCATAACCACAAACTCGAAATGCCCACAATGGCACCTGAATGTTGTCTTCTCTATATCCTGCTCACGCACCCTAATCTGATGATAGCCGAACCTCAAATCAATTTTTGAAAAGAAACAAGCACCATGTAGCTCGTCGATCAGCTCATTGATCCATGGGATGGGGTATCTGTTTTTAATGGTCCTCTTGTTCAGAACCCTGTAGTCAATGCACATGCAAAGAGTACCATCTTTTTTCTTGACTAAAACTACTGAGGAGGCAAATGGTGATTTGTTCGGCCTAATGTGACCCATGGCGAGCAACTCCTTAATGGTTTTTTCTATCTCATCCTTAAGTCATTTCGGATGCCTATATGGGGTAATCATCACGGGCTTAGTGCCCTCCTCTAGCTCTATGATATGCTCAATACCCCTATCAGGGGGTCTACCCGATGGGATGTCACTGAAAACCTTTCCATGTTTAATTCTTATCTCCTGTATATCCGGGTGATATTTTGTTTTATGCTGCCCCTCCTAAGTCGGCATTAGCACACATTCAGCTGTCCATTCAACCATGTTATGCCGCATGAGGCTCTCCATCCGCCTGAGTGACAACATCCTGAAACTGCTATCTCTGACGGCCCTTAATATCTGAGTTTTTCCCTCTACCTCAAAATTCATCTCCATCTCACAAAGGTCGAGAGTGAACTTGCCAATAGCATGGAGCCATCTCATACCCAGAACTACATCTATGTCTCCCATGTTTACCACATAATAATCAACCTTAAAGTTATAGTTATTAAGGCGCATAGGGAGCTCCTTGACCATTCTTTCGCACTTAAGGGTATATCCATCCGCCACTTTCACCCTTATACCTTTGAACTCCTCTGTCATGATCCCACGCTTTTCCACAAAGCGTGCATCAATAAAATTATGAGTGGCGCCTGTATCCAAAAGAGTGATGACCTTTTGACCTGCTAGGACACCACGCATTCTGAAAGACCCTTCCTGCTGGATACTAGCAATTCGTGCCTCTTGTAAATTGATTTCCCCTTCTTTTTCCTCTTCTTTTTTTGACTTTTCATCATCTGATTCTTCTTGACCAGCTTGCTGGTCGGAATTTTCAGATTCTGAATCTTCATAAAAATCCCACATAACTCGGTTAGCTTTGCCTTTAGGTCTTAAGGGGCAATCATGATTTGCATCGTATGGACCCTTGCAGTAGAAACATAGCTTATTTTTTCACAAATCATTTAATGTTTAACGGTCAAATGGAGCTACTGATTTTCCTTTTTGATCCCCCTTAAAATCAGATTTTTCTTTGTTCTTGGGAAACGTTTTATTGTCTCTGAATGAAGAAGAGCCCTTTGAGACAAACTTGCTTGAGGACCCGAACTTGCTAGATGGGGCTGCAAGTTCCATACTCCTTGCCTTCTTCATTGCTTCCTGCAGCGTTGGTGGATCGAAAGCCTTGACCCACCCACATAATGGTTCTAGTAAGCCCTCTATGAAGAGCACAACTAACCTCCTCTCCAAAATGTTTGTCACCATTACAGATAACTTCTAGAAATCACTAATATAGCTCTCTAAGCTGCCAGTCTGGCTAAGCTATGCCAAGTCCCTGAAATAGACTTCTGGATCTTTTTTATCAAAACGATCAACCAGCCTATCCACAAACTCCTCATAAGCGGTGATATGATCGTGCTACAGTGTAACCATTCCCTGATACCACCAATCATGGGCTACTCCCTCTAGATGTAACGTGGCGAACTTGATTGCTTCTTCCTCAAACATAGGTTGAAGTGTCAAAAAGGTGTCCAGCCTATGAATCCAAGACTGTGTTGTTACCTTACCACTGCCATCAAAATAAGGTAGGGTGATCTTGCTAGCGGCGTGTTTCAAGTATCTATTTTGGTTCTGAGGCCTATTCCCCTGTTGAGCCCTGTAGTAATCCATCCTCAATTGCACAAATCGATCAAAGTGCATGAGCTCACATACCTCTGGTGTCAATTGCCGCCACTCATCGTGGGCAGCCATAAATGCATCAACATAGGTTGGTTCCTCAACCTCTTCAATATTTTCCTCAGCTCGCTCTTCCCTCAAGAAAGTGGGCCGAGTCGGCCTATCTGCAGTGCGGGAAGGCATTTTTTGCACTCTCTGCGATCCTACTACACTCCTATCATCATCTTGATCCCTGTTATTTCTCACCTTATTTTCCTCAATATCCCTGCTCTGCTGTACCTATTGTTGCATGGTGGCTATAAATCCCTCGAATGCCTTGGCCATTCTTTCAAAGAGTTCTTCACCCTTATCCACATCTCTTCTTTCATTCCTCTGTGGAATCTCTTCTGCCCTGTCCCCCATCTCTGACAATGGTCCCTCTGCAAATGGATTATCCCCTTGCCAATCTGCCTTTGATTCCCCTTTACTGCGAGTGAAATATTTGTGGTGGCTTCTCATGTGCCTTCAACCCTCTAGGATTGTAGGATTAAAGCTCTGATACCAATGTAAGAACACTTTGTGCCCTAGTTTCTGATGCTGGTTTTTTTGTTTTGTGTTTTTGATGTTTTATGAGGGTTTTCTGCCTTTTTTGTTTTTTTGAAATACATATAAAGAAATAAAATGCAAAGCACAAAAAATTACAAAAAACTCTGATAATAGCTCCTCCAATATATGTTTTATTGCTCAATATTCAAGAGAACAGATTATTACATTCATACCCGAATTTATTAGAAGACATGCAGCTGTTGTTCTTCACTTTCAGCCAAAAAGCAACTTCACAGAATGGTTCGATTCTCCCTCAATAGGCTGCCTTTTTTATCACAAAAGGTGTGGCTGGATTCCCTAGGCCTAGGCGCCCCTTTGTATAATTTTTATTGATTTTTTGAAGCCTCTATGATCAAAATCTCCCCTCCTAAATAGGGCCGACCCCTGCTGCAAATGGTAGCTTGTAAAGCAAGGCCGTACCACCCTTGAGTCTGTTTTATTATGGAAAATGATAAATTTGCAATCGCCACACCTAAATCTTGCAATCTCTGATCAATATGATCAAACCCTTAGTTTTTCTCTCCAATTTGCACAAATAGAACACCTGAATGATGCCCTCCTGTCTGCCAAATTCATCAGATATTTCATTGCTTCAAAAGGCTGCAATCACTGAAGAAGGAACGTTCTCCAATGGCTCGAGGATTGAAAACCCTTGGCTTTCACTCTCAAACACAAATTCATCAACAACAAGCTCAATCGAATGATCTCCAAATAGCTCCAAAATGAAATATATATCTCCTCATGAGAAAGTTGAACTTCTCCAAAAAGGCATTTAATAACATTAAAAATGTTATTTATTTGCATCATTTAATATTTCATTAAAAACTTAGGAGTTGGCGCCCAATAATTAATTCATTAATTTGGCCCCCTTTTAATGGCGTTTTCACCCTCAAGTTATAACGTTAAAATATCACCTTTTTAATTAATTAATGTCATTTAAACCAAATAACATTAATAACTCCTTAAATTCATCATTTCTCATCACGCCATCTGAACTAGAGACTCATCCGATGATTCTCCATATGGTCACATGCCTTACTAAATATAGTAAGGGTCCCACTGACTTACTATAAATAGTAAGTTGAGCAAACTGAGTCCCGGAAGCCTCAAATGAAAGCCAAAACTGATCATCACTGAACGCTGGAGGAAATTCATCATTTCTCATCACGCCATCTGAACTGGAGACTCATCTGATGATTCTCCATATGGTCACATGCCTTACTAAATATAGTAAGGGTCCCACTCTTTCCACATTTGACTTACTATAAATAGTAAGTTGAGCAAACTGAGTCCCGAAAGCCTCAAACGAAAGCCAAAACTGATCATCACTGAACGCTAGAGGTGATACAATCCTCAGAAGACCCTCTCATCACCTTCATTAGCCTACGAGGGTCATAATGATAGGCTAATCTATTGAATACAGATGTCTCACTTTGGAGGGGACATTACATACTTAGGAACCATAAACTGACATCTAAAGGCATAGACATACACATCTATTGAATACACATTTAGGAGAGGAAGGAAAATTGGTTCTTTGCCACAAACATGAAATCAAGAACAGATCTCTATAAGATCCACAAACATCTAGAAGAGGCACCACACAATTTTCAAAGCTTCCTGGAATTCAGATCCCTAAAGTAAGTTTATCACAGATTAAAGGACTTCAACAAAAATTAGGTCCTATCTATGTCATGTAGGGATCATGCAGTTGCTCCATTCAACAATAAGAAGTAATAATAATTTATACACTTAACAAATCAAAAATAATAATTTATACACTTCATGTAGAGAGATTTGATGTAAATGATAGGTAAGCTATTAAAAAACAATGGCAAAAATGGCATATATGCAGAAAAATAATTAAAAAACAATGGCAAAAATGGCATATATGCAGAAAAATAATTTGTAAAATATATTCTCCATCTCATATATCCTAGATGTACTCCCGAGAACATAAGTAAAATGATACTTGCAATGCAACTCATAGAAATTTCTATTATAAGATAGAAAGAAATTATATTATTATCCACAAGCGATCATAGAAAATACATCCGATTACAATTGAACAGTACTTGGGTAGAAAACTTCTAGAAGTTGATGTGACAAATACTAAAGCTAAAACACTAAACCAAAAAAAGTGCAACAAGAGGGGCTAAGCCCAAGACTCTTCCCTTAAAAGCTACTAATTTACTTGGATTCTTTCAACGAATAAAGTGTCTGCTCTGATCTATTTTGGGAGAAAATTCTACATCCCTTCAGTGAACAAACTGCAACTTTGGAATCAGATTAAAAAGAGCAATTTCTATATTCAAAAAGGTGAATGCAAATGAAATTATTATGTGTGCAGAGATGTTACTATAGGCTTTAAAGTTGTCAAAAATGATATTCCAAGGTTCGACAACATCCTTGAGATATGTCACCTAGTTTTTCGATTTTCTGATTTTCTGCAATCAGCTTTTCATTTCCATTTTCCTAGGACATTTCAAGTCTGTCTTCTAAAACACTCAAAGATAGACTCGTAAAGTTGGTAAGGAAAAAGAAATGTCACTAATTCCAAAATATTAAAAATGTCTATTTGAAAAATAATAGCCACCTATTTGTTTGAGATACAACTCCAATGGATTTGGGCCTGGAGCGCAATGGTACCATGCTGGCCTAGTGTGAAAGAGATCCTCGTTCAAACCATCTAGATACATCCTTGAACACAAATTGTGATAAAGAATAGAGAGAGGCACTTGATTGCATGCAGCAGTAACATGCTGGTCCAGTATGCCCTGGTTCAAGCCCTGTGGATACCCCCTCACATTGATGCATGAGCGTCTTGGGTGTAAGAGCAATCTTGCATCATCCAAAAATATTTTCTTTTACTTTGTTTATTTGTTTGCAAGTTTTCAATAGCATTCCAATCATCATCCACCCCCGCAATTCCTCCTGCATTCCATCATAGTCACATATTTCACATTGCAGTTGGGAACAGTAAGAGCTGACAACACTCCATCCAAATTTCAAGAAATTCTGATCACCACAAAGGCATATATCAGTTCCAGACTTTCTACAAAGCATAAAACCGATTCCACCTTGCAAATCTTGTGGTAGCTTTTCGAAGCATCCACCAAGATTACAGACTCAATGGTCCCAAGAGAGTTTGTGGTATGAACCACATCAAGTTTCACTGAACCACCTTCACCGCATTTATTCCAACAGGTTCCCTCTACGCATTTATTCCAAGAGATCACTCCTAAAGCTAAGGCTCACTATATAACATCACTCATAATCATTTGAAGATGGTCTTAATTCAACTTCAGTTCTGTCTCCTATCAGCCAACAATTGAAGAGCATTGTATTGTAATATTATTCGAGAATTCTATAATTCACGCATAGTTGTGACCATGTATCTTTGAAGTTTGAGACCTCATGTTGTAAAGCCCTTGCAGCAAACTGTAACTGGACTATGACTGTGAATCAATAAAGATCAAATTGCTTTCATCATTCATTGAGTTCCATTGTGTGTTTGTTCATTTGGCTACATGGTAGGATAATCCTTCATTAGATCCTCCACCCATGACTGCATTACACACCCAGATTGTGGGAAGAAATAGAGAGACAAAATGATAATAGTGTTGACAAGCCAACAGTGTAAAATGATGGAAGTTGGGCAGCAAGAACTACACATGCCACAGCAAAATACAGCACAAAATTGCCAGAAACAAGCGCATAGAAAGACAAAATAGGGATCACAAGAAACAAACATAGCACAAATAAAAGAGCTGCAAATGGTGATATCAAACATTGAAAGAAAGGAGATTGACATATGGAGTCAACTTGAGGAGTCTAAGACATGGGCAAGTGTAGTCAAATAACCATCAGAAAAACAAAGTGAAATTATACAAAAACAGATAAAACTACAATAGATGGAAGTGAGGGAAAGAAGCAATCTATGTTCCACCAAGTTTCCGGGACGGCGGGACGGCGGGACGGCGGGACGCGTTTCGGGGACGGCAAATTTTTTAGGGGATTTTAGGGGACGGGGGGACGGCTGTATAGTATATATATATATATATATATAGGGAGAGAGAGATAAATTTTAAAAATATAGGGAAATTTCAAATTTAAGATATTCATATGAGTAATGATAATCATAACAATCACCAATCATATTGACATATGCATCATAGAATCGAATTATCAAACAAATTAATACTACAGCTACCTAATTGCATCCATGGACCATAATTCAAATTCATGTCAAATAGTCAATGTGCATATGAATAATAAAATGCCCAAAAGGCTACAAGTTTGTACTACAAATGTCAAAATGACAAAGTCACAAGTGTCCAAAGGCAAAACATAGAAATAGAAAGTATGATGATTGCCACTACTCGGCATCTGCCAACACTGCATCAAAATCAGACTCATAGTCTGAGTCACTGTCACTGTGAGGGGTTAGCTCATCTAATGGAACTCCAACCAATCCCTCCTGTCTCTCCTCCTCATCAATTTGTGTGACATCCTCTGGATCAACATCCCATCGTAATGCTGGAGTCTGTCTATACTCAGGAGTCTGACGATCCTGGAGTCGCAAAGCACTATGCACAGCCACTAATTTTTCTGCCCGTCTAGAGGTCAGCCTATTCCTCTTGATAGAGTGAATAAAGCCGTATGTTGACCAATTCCTCTCTGCAGCAGAGGAACTAGCAACCTGTGAGAGGAGACAAAATTTAAAAACTAAATTAGTAATTTAAATTTACTAATTAGGACATTCAATTTAAATTATGATTATATAAATGTTCAAACTTCAACACTATCACTCATCTAAATCAAATTATGTTAATGATAATCTAAAGTATTACCTGTGAAAGGAGGCGAACAGCAAGCGTCCTCAATTGTGGTGCATCCTTCCCATGCCATGACCACCATCCAATAGGATCCCTTTGAGCTACTGTAGTTCTATCTACCCTGGCCTCTGGTTTGCCGAATGTTGGACCACGGAGATTAACAAAATCAGTGAACTGTGTACGAACTAGACTGGCCTCCTCAATTGAATATATTTTTGCAAGGGCCTTCATAAACCCTTCTTTCACCTCATCATCATCACAAGGAGGCATCCTACCAGGTCTAGGTACATACCATTTGGGATTAAGAGCAAAGGCTGCCATATGAAGCGGGGTGTTCATAGTGTTCCACCGCCTTGTCACAATGGGCCTAATTTTTTGCTCATATAATCCCGAATTAGGATCCTTATCAGAAATTGCTTTCTTCATTTTTCCAAGCATGGAGTCAAAAGTTTCATAAATCTCTCCAAGACTTGGAGAGTCTGTATCAGCATATCTAATGACATCCACAATAGGTGAAATGATGGAGCAAACAAATCTGCAAACAAAAATTTGAAAAAAGACAAGTTAGAACTTAGAAAATAAAAAAATATTAATAATAAAATCATATATATATATTTTTATAAAATCAGCAATCAATAACAATTAACAAATTATTAATTAACAATTTTTTTACCTCACATTGGACCACCAATTATCATCAAGAATTTTTTGTTTGATGCTTCTCCCTTCTGCAGTGCTTGCCATAGCCCATCTATTCCACTCTGAATTAACCATCATCAACTGTAGAGCCTCCTGTACCTCAAGCATCCTCTCTAACAAAATAAAGTAGCTGGCATACCTTGTTGCTACAGGCTTGAGAAATTCCTTCCTTGAAAATGTCCTAAAGAGGGCAAGTGAGGTGTGATGGTTGCAAATAAACATCTGAATGTCTCTAGCATCTACAACCACCTGGTGCACCCAATCCATCTTCCCTATGTCTTTCAATGCGTTGTTCAACGCATGAACACAACAAGGAGTCCAAAAGATGTGCTTGTAAGCACTCTCAACCATCAAACCTGCTAATCTGCACACACGTGCTGAATCAGTAACCACCTGCACAACATTGGTTGCCCCAACCTCCTCTATAGCCTCTTTCAAAATATTAAATTGGAATTCTGCATCCTTGCGCTTTCCAGAACAATCAATGGCTCTAAGGAAATATGGACCAGCTGAACATGTGACTATGATGTTTATAAGTGGCCGTTGTCTAATATCGGTCCACCCATCCATGATAATAGAGCAACCTGTTCTAATCCAACACTGTCTCATGTCCTCCATCACCACACTCACCTTAGAATATTCTTTTTCAAGGAGTGTAGTACGTAATTTATGTTCTCCAGGGGGAATGTATGAGGTACCAACATTTGCCACATCTCTAAACATTTGTTTGAAGTAGGGAGAACGTGCTACATGGAATGGGATAGCATGGGCATAGAAAAATTTGGCAATGGAAGAATCTGCCACATCTCGTGCTTGCACATTGAACATATTTTCAACTGTATTTTGCTGCTCACTAGAAGTAGCAGCCTTCCTCTTCCCTCTTGTGGAAATATGAACACCACCCGCACCACTACTACCACTACCAACACTAGGACTACCAAGCATAGAGGGCATAGGTGAGGTTGAATGTGCAGATTGAGTTTGCATAAGCTGATCCATAGGCCTTCCTCCGGCCTCCAAGTGCAATCTATAACACTCCATCCTCTCAAAATCTTTTATATCTTTACAACCCTTGACCCCATGGCCTCCAAAACCCAATAGATGAGAATAGACTCTTGTATAGCTCCCATTATATTTTTCTTTGCAAATGTGACATAGCCACAATCTACTACCCCCAGTGTTTTTCCCTTTGTCTTTGTCTATACGTGATGCTAGTTGAAGAAGAGGTTTTTTAGAATTAAAAGGGCCTTTTGCATATTTTTTCAAGTCTTCAGAAGGGATATCAAATGGGTTTGTTTGAGGCTGCCCCATATGAATTGATTGGTTTTCTTCCCCCCTCTCAACATCCCCACTATCTTCACTATTGCTGCTCATTTTGTTTTCTTTTGGTTTTTGCAAACTGAAAATTAAAAAAAAAAACAAAAAATCATACATTTTATCATTTTAACTTAGAAAAAAATGAAAAAAAATGAAAGATAATGAGAGATTAACTTACCTCTTTCACTTCTTTTGTTGGTTGCTTGCTTAATGCTCTCCTTTCTTCCTCCTAAATGCTGGTTTTTCTTCTCCAACAACTCCTTCAAACCCTTCTCTTTATCTTCTCACTTTTGCTCTTGGCTGCAATTTTATCTTGGCAAGTTAAAATGAGATCAAATGAAGGTAAAAAAATGTTTTAAGTGGCCATATTAGGGTTGGGAAGGCGTGGGGCCCACAAAGCAATGTTTTAAAAAAGAAAAAATTAAAAAAAACACTTTATTTTTATGTCTTTTTTGCTGCTGTATAGGGGACGGCCGGCCGTCGTCGATCGCCGGCGTCCCATCCGTCCAGGGGACTGGGTCCCCCCTCGGGGACGTTTCCCCGAAATTCGCCCCTTCTTCGGGACTTGGGGCGGTCCCCTGCGCGTTTCCTGTCCCCGAAACGGCACCGGGACGGGGACGGGGGGCAAATACCCAGGGGACGCGTCCCCGGGTTTCCTTGGAAGCAATAGGTCGGCCAACATAATCATTAAGGGAGTGAAAGATTATGGAGAGAGGAAAACACCAATAACCTAGTAAGAGGTTATTCTTGATGAAAAATTGATGTGGAAAGGACAAATCTGCCAAGCACACAAGTTCGGAAAAGTAAAAGGTGGAAGAGAGCAAATTCAAGTCATAATGAAAGACAAAGATGATAAGATACAAATTGTACGAAACAAGGGGTTATTGAAAAGATCACATTTTTATTTAGACAGGGATTTGACACCAATGCAATAAGAAGAGCAAAGGAAGGACTGGGAAAAAGTGGGAAAAGCTAGGTTAGAAAGCAAATGGGCATGGTTGAAAGATAGAAAAGCATGTTTTGAAAGTCGGATGGCATAGGATAAATATAATGGTAAGCTGGAACTGCAGAGATTACCCTTGAAGTAGAGGTCTCTTTTTAGGGTCCATAGCTGAAAACAAAGACATAATAATTCTTATTAAGTTTATGAAGACTAATGAACATGATGGGTGTGAAACCCCAGATTTTGTAGGGTATACAAAAGCATCAATCTGGAACGAAGCGGCTGAAAACGGTAGAGGACATGGAGAGGTGACAATACTCATAAAGGGAAAACAAGACAGATTTATACATGTGTTGAAAAAAGACCCAAACAAGCAATACATATGATTTCTGATCACAGAAAATGAAAGGACAGTCACCATAGCAGCATGTTACTTTGCTCCACAACAGTCAAAACTATATAAGAAAATGAATCCGAATTACAAAGAACCACTCATAGCTTTATGGAAAGACATCATGGCATACAAGAAACTTGGATAGGTAATGCTAATAGGGGATTTCAATGCTCAAACAGAAATGGAATGTCCCCATTTTTACACCATACTGTTTTGTGCGCGTTGGCCAGTTTTGAAGGTTTTTCAAAGGTTTCCAAGTTAGTTGGGAGAGCTCCAACATTCTTGGAGAGCTCAATTTAGGGTTTTCTTGACATCTAGTGGTGGTGTGGAGTTCAATTGGCTTTCAAGTTTGCAGTGACACTCTTTGTAGCGTTTTGGGCTTTTTGGGTTCTCCACAGTTCTTAGAGAACACTACTATTTTTAGTAAGTGCCCATTTGGCACCCGGCATCATTCTTCAACATCAACTTCTTCTTGGTGTGATCAATTTTGGTTTTCGGTGCCTTGGCGTTGCTTTCCGCAAAATGGTTTGGATTATTTAAATTATTACACTAAAATTATAAAGTTAATGTTATAATATTTATTTTAATGTTTTAATTTAATAAAGTTATGTTATGTCGCCTCAAGTGGACGCCTAGGGGAAAAAAGAACTTAGACACAAAGTCTTTTTTTTGGGAAAAAGCAAAAAAACGTTTTCAAAAAAGCAATGAAAAAGCAAAAACTGTTTTCCGAAAAAACAACGAAAAAGCTATAAAAGGAGGTTTAGGGTTTTCATTTTGATTATTGAAGATTGCACACATAACAAGATGTTGTCGGATTGAATGGAGAGTTCTTCCAAGGATTCTTCAAGGACAAAAACCCTCATCAAATCACTGGTTTCGGATCCGAGAGATGATCCATAGCTGACTCGAGAGAATCTACCTCAGGAATCACTATTGTTTTCACGGTTGCAGACTTCGGGTTTCAAAAAAAGAAGATATTTTAAAAGTGTTTTGATTGCAGGTTTGTGGGGTTTGTATTGGAGATTATTGCCAAGATTTTGTTGTGTTTTTTGATGGTATGTTTCAAAATGTCTTTCTGCTGGCCATACAGTTTGTGATTCTGGGTGATGCCTAGCTGTCTGTAGTTATACCCCTTATATTATGCAAAAAAATAGTGATTAGGTGCCTTAACCTTGCTGATCTGTCTTAAACAGCAGTTCTCTATCATTTTCAGACCTGCTGTTCATCATTTCTGTGACTTGCAGCTGGGTGTGTTGGGAGGTGGTTCTGTTAGTGCTGGGTATACCTGCAGAGCTGTAGCAGACCTGGAACTTGCATATTTTTTCATATTGTGGCAATACATCAGTGTTGGGTTTATTCTAAGATGATTTGCAGCCTTTGTGGATGCTTTAGTTAAGTTGGAGGAGTGCATTGGGGTTGTCAACTTGCTGTTACAGACCTATTTCATGCTCAGAACAGTATAACAGACCTGTTCCTTGGTCATCATAGGCAGATTTGAAGCTTTCTGGAGGTGCTAGGTGTATACAAACTGGTTATGACCATTGGTGGGATATTCTAGTGAAGGTTGGAGGTTGTTTTCAGAGGTTTCTATTGCTGTTTGGGGCTGTAACAGTCCATTAATAGACCTGCCAGTGCTCAGAATTATATATCAGACCTGTTCCTTTGTGTTGGGTAGCCTTTGTGACAGTGCTGGGTGTGTTTCTTGCCAAGTGGCATAGAATAGGCAGCTGGGAATGATATATACAGGTCTGGACCATTCTGAAGTGCTGAAATATTAGCTACAGGTGTTAAATCAGACCTTGCTACCTCTGTGACAGTCTTACAGACCTGCTGTAGTATCTTCAGCCTCATAGACCAACTGTTATCTGACCATAATGACTCTCCGTTGATGCCAAGAAGGAGGTATTTACTTAGTGAATGTTTAGTGACTTATATATTAGTCATACGGACCTGCTAAGGAGTGTTCCTTTAATTCTGATAATGTAACCAGCAATGCAATAAATCTGATTTGCTTATCAGTCTTCATTTAATCAGTTTTTGCTCAGTTCATTTCTAGTTCATGTTATTTGTGGTCAAGCATAACAGAACTGTGACAGGGCTAATAGTAGTTAATAGTGAAACTTATTTGGACAACAAATCTTTTCAAAAAGAAATAAGGGATGTTCTTACAAGAAAACAAACAAGCTCATATTCTAAGAGTCAATGGTGACATAAATGTTATTTGGTGTTTCTTTGTTGGAGTTAATTGTGAAACTTATTTGGACAACAAATCTTTTCAAAAAAAAAGGGGGTGTTCTTACAAGAAAACAAACAAGCTCATACTCTAAGAGTCAATGGTGACATAAATGACAACCCGTTACAGCTAGGGGAAGATGAAGACAGCAGATGGAAAAGGAAATTAGCAGATGGACAGAAGAACGTAACTTACCTGCTATGGCTAGAGGAAGATGAAAACAGCAGATGGGAAAGGAAATTACTAATTAGCAGATTGGCAGAAGAACGTAACTTACTCTAGGGAAGAACTATTAGGTTTAAGCAGCACACACAACCTTCTCATTTGCAATGGCAAGAGGAAACGGCCAATGCCAAGGGGATACATATGCACAATATACAATGGACAAAGTGTGGTTGACTATATCATATGTTGCCAAGAACTAACCCAAAAGATTATGGAGATAAAAATTGGTGAATCATTAATTGATCTTAAATTTGATCATAATCCAATATACATGAAAATCAACTTGTTGGAAATCACAAAATGCCTTAAAGAAACCCAAGATAGTAAATGATCCAATAAAAGGGAAAGGAAACATAAGTATGACACATGAAAATCAAGAAATTTTTAGAACACTAAAAGTCAACTTCAAGGAATAGAAAAGAGGCAATACAGACCTCACATGAGACACATTGACAACAACAAATTAATGAATGCAGTCCAAGAGGCACTAAGCAAATGTAAAATATTTAAACCCAAGAAGGAGAAGAAAGACAGCTTTCCAACGAATGTGGTGTTTGATGAAAAGTATAAAGCACAAGGAAAAAATCACAAGGAGCTAGAGAAGATGGCAAATAAAAAGGGTGCATGTAATTGGTGAAGACGAAAAAGGAAGAATACATGAAAATTAGGAGGGAAGGGTTGATTAGGCTTGGGAAACATGACCCTAATGTTTTTTGAAAGAGCTACGCAAAGGTATAAGGAAAACTAAGAACAATGTAACATTAGTGCAATGGCTAGATTATGTTTAAGCAGCTTTATGAGCACAAAGAAGATAAGGATGCCCCTCCAGAATAAGCAAAATTGTTTACCACAAGAGAGGTTATAAAAGGGATCAGCTAGTTAGCAAGTGGCAACACACCTGATATAGATGGTTTACCAATTGAATAATTAAAATGGGGAATCGACATCATGGCATCTCACACAAGAGACATTTTCAAAAACATTGCTCATCAAGGCTTTCATGAAGAATGGAACACCAGCCTAACGATACCCATTTCCAAAAGTGGAGAAGCCAACAACCCATCAAATTATAGAACAATAATGATCAATCCTCTTATGGCAAAGCCGCTTGGAACTATGGTTGCATGTAAGATTGGCTATTGGGCCAAAATGCAAGGAAAGAGCACAAAAGAGCAAGTAGGCTTTGAATCAAAGCATTTGATTATAGACCGCTGCATCACTCTCAAACATTTAATTGAAAGAGTATGGAACAGCAAAGGTGAAGAAGTTTTTTGTTGCATCATTAAATTCAAGAAAGCATTTGACACAGTTCCTAGAAATAAGATACGGGACAAAATGGAAGAACTTGGAGTGGCAAAAGAGTTAGAGCCAAAATCAAAACACACAGAATTATCATATTGTTTCAATAGTGACATAGAGGTTAAACATAGCAATCTACTATCACCCACTCTATTTGGCCTATATTGACATACTCAAAGAGTGGATAAGTTGATTGGGTGGAGGTGCCATCCAAGTAGCTAATTATGTTATAGAACTCCTATATGAAAATGATTGTATTTGCAACAACAGCCCAACCTTTAAAGGATCATTTGAAAGCCTTAGAGCTCTTTTATAAATAAGTCAGGATGCAAGTCAACACCAATAAAACTAAGATTTTGATCTTCTTGCATCAAAAGGATAAAAAACATATAAGTTTCATATTTGACGGAAAAGGCATGAGATAGTGACAAAATACAAACTCTTGGGGATTGATTTCACTAACAAGCTTAGTTGGGAAACTTGCGTAACAAAGAGAATTCAAGGTAGGTGAAGAGCACTATACTCTCTACAAAATGGATGCAAAGATGCTTACTTGTGGGGCTGGAAAACCACCAAGGTCTTGTTTGGGCTGCTAGTAGTGCCAATGGTGCTCTACGAATGTCAAGTTTGGCCCAGTGGTACATTAAGTCTAAATTGGAGACAGATTGTAATAATTCAGAATTTCTTAATCACGAGCAATTTTAAGATCAAAGCATCAGTCCCATACAAAATAATACTAGCAGAAATAGGTACCTTTCTGATAGAAGCAGCAGTTATGATTCATCTTTTGGGCTATATAAAGAAAATAGAGAACATGGAGTAGACTGTAGGACAGATGGCCAAGGGCAGTAATGAGAGAAGATTGAACATAAGAAAGAGGACATGGATGAAACAAAACAAACGATGGATGAACAAGTGCGGTATCAACCTACAAGAATACCCAGCCACAAATAAGAGATCAAAAATTATGTAAGAGAAAAGTTTAAACTAAGTATGTGGAGAAAGCAACTCGGGAAGAAAGAATAATACCATATGACTGAGGTCAATTCCACTTATGCACGACCCATAAAAAATTCATAGGGGCAAAAATAAAATGAAAAATGCAGATGCTCATAGCCCAATTAAGGGACTAATTCACACCAACTCGGATGTGAGACAGGTAGGTGAAAGGTCCCAAAAGAAAATTGGAAGAGAGAATGTGCATTTTCTGCACCTCAAGAAGGGTAGAAACAGAATGGCACTATATCATGGAATGCTCTGAGTATGATAACATTCGGGATAACTGCTAGTAAAAAGCTTGCAAGGGAGATCGTTGACTACCATATTTGAAGAGGGAAATGTTGGAAAAAGTAGGGAACTTTTTATCAAAATTCACAGCAGGATTATGAAACTTCAAAAGCAGAAAAATAAGAGAGATTTAAACTAGGATCTTACTGCTACGTACTGTTTGTCAGCAGCGTCCCACTTCTTTGGTTTTTTTTTTAACTCTGAGGTCCCATAGACTGTTTTGGTCTTGTAGACATTATTACAATCTCCATCATATCATATAATATCATCTCTCCTTTCCGAGGTAAAAGGTGGAGACAATTAATACGAAAAATCTGAAGGCTCATATCTCATAGCAACATTGTATAATCGTATTGTATATCAGTGGATTCTCTATCAACAGAAAAAGGGTTGACACATAATATGAAAGATATGTAGCCTGTAGGTTCATGACCCCTAGCAACATTGTACAAGTATATTGTGTAACAGTGGATTCCCTTTCCCTCTCCTATAAAAGGGAGACAATATAGAAGATCCGCAGGTGCATAGCTCCTGGCAACATTGTATAGTTATATTGTATTACAGTGAACTCTTTCTTCCCCTTAGAAAAAGAGTAGACAATTAATATGAAAAGTCTGCAGGTTCGTAGCTCCTAGCAACACTGTATAGTGGCATTATATATACCTTCTCCCTCCACATAAAAAAGAGGAAACAATTAATATGATAAAAAGGCCTTTCCCATTTTAGAGAGAAAGGATAGATCTCCAGCAACTATGAAAAATCTTCTCCTCGTTAGAATAAGGGCAGACAATAAATATGACAAATCTGCAGGTTCGGAGCTCCTAGCAACATTGTATAGTAGCATTGTATAACAGTGGATACATTCTCCCTCCACAGGATAAAGAAGAGGAAACAATTAATATGATAAAAAGGCCTTTCCCATTTTAGAGAGAAAAATCAAATAACCGCCTGTAGCAAATGTAAATTGTTCTTGTCTTTGTGCTGAATATAAATACAAGAAAAATCAAACCAATACTTCATTTTATCGAGCAATGGAAGGAACTCAGTACTTACCTCGAAAAATATTCCGAAAAGAGTTGAAGGAATCGTTCTAACAGGTTGCCCTGCATCCATTGGGTGGTTCTGCTGAAACCGCTGTTCATAAATAACAAAAATTAAATTCGTGAATTGACCAGGTGCCGATACCGACAAAACAAGGTCGGACGGTAACGCAATCTTCGGTGAAGACGGTCTTCCCAGGGCACGGTATGCAATCACAAATGGTAAATGCGATGGCGCGGAAAGAAGCCCGCTTGGCTATGCCGCAGGCAACGACGATGCCAGCGTCGGGCAGCGGTAACCGTTGGGGCCCGGAATTATACGGCGAGAACGCCGAGAGCGCCCAGCAATTTAGCCAGCCATCAAGCAGCAATTCTTTAACAATTTTTGAGATTCAACAGAATCGCACAATAAATATGTCTCTTTTGTTACTTCAAATAAACTTTTAAATACAATAAACTCGGCTTTGCAAAAACGATTACAAAACCAAAGCTTTTTCACCAAAATCCTAGAGCTTTAGTTATGTGAACTGCAATTTTGCCAACTTTCGTCTAGAATCCGTCAGACCTTGCCTATTAACGGCATATTCTACAACTATAACGACTGTAATGCCAAATTTATAGATGAACGGGCTTAATCCCATCTATATTACTGTTAGATTTGCCGTGTACTGAGAAATTTTTAACATCCGTCGCGTTCCTTGAATGATGCCTCACAGCCGCCGTTGTACTTAAATGAAAAATAACTGAATTTTGATCTCTTTTTTTAAAGAGTTCCGAGAAATTTTTGAAACAAAATCATTGGTTAGAAATACAAATTTTACTTTTCCAGGGCCTGCGGAACCCACCCCAGCGTGTAAAATTAGACCAAATGACAGAATTATTAAAGATATTCATCACAAATCGATTCTTGTTCATCCTTTCCACACCATTTGTCTTTTGCAATACTACCGTATGGGAGTATATATACGAAACGAAATGCGTCGTATGTTTTGCATAGATGAGAACTATATCGATCGTATCGCAATTAGCTAGTGTACAGATTTTGTATTAATTGCATTTTTTTAATAAATTAGAGTTATATATTAAATACTATTTTAAAAAGTATGAGTCAATTTTAATTTTTAAATAAGTTGAATGGTATCACATTTCAAAATAAAAAATGAAATATCAGGTGGTTCTAAAACTGAAAACAGTCATAATACATAGTTTTAAAAAGGAAACAATCATCTATCCCAATCCTTAGGGCACTCCACCCCCCACCAAGTAGGTATTTCCTTTCTTGTACTAGTTCCCACTAATGAGAGTGGTGTCTTGTCCCTCCTTAAGCTATTTTATGGTTGTGAATCTTGAATACCAAGCAAAATCCAAACATTCCTTGTCGTAAAATGGCAAGTGCTTAGCATGGAAACTTGTCATAGTTAATAGGTGGACTCGCCTCTACCGATAAGAGGACACAAAATAGTGGTAGGCAAGTGGCAACAATCCACCCTAGTTATCAAAAGGCTACCCAATCAATGATAGAGAATAGTCTATCCAATGATTATGAGAGTGGCACCAAGAGGACTCAAAATGGCCATTTCCTTGTCCCCTATGCAACAGGGAGGCAAAGAGGGCAAAACCCAAGCAATAGTGCAAGATGCATATCTCCAATGATCTGGTAAGTTTGGAGATGTTGAACTGTGAAGGCCATTTTATTGACTTGAACATGAATTTGCATGAGCACATTAGAAACCACCAACAATTTGAAGGGAATAGAAAAATTGGAATAAACAATAGAACTTGCACATATAGTAGAATTCCTATCTTTCCAAATGCAAAAAAGAATCTCAAATTTGAAAGCATGTCATATATGGAAGCATCTGCCTAGTTAGAAATTTAGCCTCATTGCCCAACAAAGCATTATGTCGTGTAAAAGAGTCAAGTTGAAGAGGCTAAAAAAATCATGAATCCACTACCACACCATTCCCACATGGGCACAATTATTAACTATGTTTAGTTTTGTAAGAGAAAATTTAATTAATTGTCATTTGGGATTTTGTCTTAAAAAATTATTTGTATATTTAAATAAATAATCATTTGGGATGACCATAAATGCTTCAATCCATTTCATAGGAAATAAAGAGTGGATAAGTGGAAACAAGATATTGTATAAGTTGTGTCTATAAAGGGAGGAGTACCATCACATCAATAGAACATCGTCATTGCATCATCAACTTACATGAACATTTGTATGATTAAGAAAGATTAGGCATAGTCTACAATTGCATAGTGTGTATTCATTCCTTATTCCAAACTATTAAATCAACTCCAAGGGTTTGATTAAGTGGAATAACCCTTGGACAACAAAGCCATTTATAGATGTCACTTTTCTCAAATGCCAAGGTTAAGCAAGTTGTCATAGATCACTAGCACACATGTCATTTCTACATAAAAGGGTCAATTACATAGATTTTTGGTGGAAATTATGCTTATGATGATCAGTTATGAAACTACAAAATTGAACTAGATCACAAAAACAAGATAATTTACAATTTGTCAAAACCATATAGTTCCAAATTTTATTACAAAACAATGAATTAGATTTCTAAGTATAATCTTTAGCATAGTACTCCATTGTAACTTCCAAAGCTAAGTTTGTATTCCCTCGTTTACCATTTTGAATAGTGTGTTTTGTGTTGTTATTGTCTCAACTTATTATTCTAGGGTTATTAGCTTGTCATTAAGGATCTTTTTTTATCCCTAGATAAATTATATAGGGTGAGTTTTATTCCCATACACGTAATTAGCAATCCT
>VDFB02072108.1:0-38620 GCA_007258455.2 Sequoia sempervirens
AGAGAAGAATTCGACCCAGAAAAAATAAAAAATCGTGCCCAAAAACGTCTGAAAAAACACGGCTTTACAAGAGCAAAAATGTGTGTGGAAAGGGGCCAAAAAAACTCAGAGGAAACTGGTCCAAATCCTACACAAAATCTCTAAGAAACACGTCCAACAAAGGGTTCAGAAAATATGTGCCCAAGAAGAGTCGAAATCGTGGCTAAAACAAGTGAAAGCACGCGCCTAGAAAAGTCTGAAAGTTGTGCTCAGAATAAATACACTCCTCGGAGCAAAAGAGACCACAAAAAAATCCGTGGGCCTAGGGCATGTACAAAAAAAAATACTTGTGATTTTTTCCTTTAACAGGGGCACGAATATCTTAAACACAGTGTCACGATTTTTTCTTTTGCACAAAAGCCCTCAATTTTCAGAATACAAAGAGCCACGAAAATTCAATCTTCAAGAGCTTTTAAAAAGTTTCTTTCAAAAATTTTTAGAAGATTAATTTTCAGTCACTTGGGCTCTGATACCATGTTCATGAAGTGAACTGGTAATTGCTTGCTTGCATTAGCAAGAAGGAAAGATTACATTATATAGTAGTGGCATAGCATTGAAAACATCAATGAGTCTAGCTACTTCAGCTAACTACAACTGTAGACATTTAAGATGTCTACCAACCTCTACCTACACACTACAAAAGACATTTAAAATGTCTAAACTAACTAATTATATTATTGACCATTAATAGCGTAAAGAAATATTATTCTAACAAAATTCACATTCGAGAGTTAACATAGTTGAAGCAAGAAGATAAGGTGGAGAACTATGTTGCCGAGTTTGAGAGATTAGCTGTGATCGTTCTAGATGTGACAGAGAGAAGGCTCATAGTCCTCTTTGTTGAAGGCCTCTCCGAACCCCTTAGAGGTTTGGTAAAGGCGTTGGATCCGAGCTCACTTCAAGATGCCATTAGGAGGGCTTTGAAATTGGAAGACTCATCAATGAAAGGCAAGCCACACTCCAGTAAGGCTCCACCAGTCATGGCCAAGAAGTTTCCTCAAAGAGACCTTCCATCCCCAAGAAAGACACCATTTAGACCTAACCCTTTAGAAATGTCAAAGAATTAGCTTCAAAGGAGGTCGTTATGTTTTGACTATAAAGCACCATGGCAAAAAGGTCATCATTGTTTGGGGAAGGGTCAGATACACTACATTGAGGTCCATCCGGGTGATGACTTCAAAGAAGAAGAAACTGATCCAAAATTAATGGTAATTGAAGAAGAGAACGAACCCAAAGGAGAAGAGCATCCAAGAGAAGCCCTTGCACCCCTATCAGGAGCACCAAGGTACCATTCATTTCGAGTCAAAGGAGTTTTACAAGGGCAACGAGTGAATGTCTTGATTGATAGTGGGGCTGCTGATAATTTTATTGATGAGAAATTAGTGGCTAAATTGGGGTTGAAGATAGGATTTTGGAGAATTCAATGTCACAGTGGCAAATGGTTACATTCTTCCATGCAATCAAAGAATTCAACAGCTGAATTTGACTCTTCGTGGCCAGAAGATGAGAGATAACTTCTATTTGATCGGTATTGGGGATACCAAGATGGTTCTTGGAGTGCAATGGTTGCACTCATAGTTGAAAAACTTGCCAAATTGAAAAATTCGCCAAGCCCAAAACACATGAATCGACAAAAACTTGGCAAAAGCTCGCTAAAATCTCGGCAAAAAACTTGGCAACTTAAAAAATGCTTAATTTTTGTTAAAAACACATTTTTTTTGCAAAATTTGATGATAAGATGCATCCAATGAGTCAATAAATAATTACATAAAAGAAACAAGTTGAGTCTAATTGTATTTGATTGATTTGAAAGCAAATTGGGTACAAAATGGCATCCTCATGTGGAATTTGCTGATATTGATAGTTTGAAACAAAATAAAAATAGCAAATTGTTTTTATAAAACTGAAAGTTAATACTACATTAATATATTTTACAAATTTACATTTTCCTCTTCCCATGTCTAGTGAAAATTAGGGGGAGGTAGAACTAGATGATATTATAGATGAAGACTTGTAGGAAAACATGGAAACTTGGACTTGGAGAGTATCTATAAAATCAAATGAAATGAAATTGCCTTTTTAGCGGCCGCGGGAGACCTTTTTTTGGATGAGTGATTTTTTTTTTTTTTGCAGACTCATCGAGTTTTTGGTGAAAACTTGCCAAAAACTTGAAATTTTCTCCTTTATTTGGCAAGCAATTTTGGAGAGTAAATGTGGGGAAAACCCGCCGTCAAAAAAAACTCGGGAGTTTTTTAAAACTCTTCAATTAATCGAAGAGTTTTTCAACTATGGTTGCACTCACTCAGAGAATACACACAAAACTACCAAACAATGGAGCTTAAGTTCAAAGCTAATGGGAAGGAGGTGACCCTTTGTGGCCTCTCCAATGTTGGCCCTATGGTAGTTTCAGCGAAGCATATGGAAAGGGCATTTCCGAGAGATCAAATTGCTTGGGCTGTGGAATGCTTGATCATAGATACTCAGCCTTCCAAGGAAGAGAAGATCTTCCACGTTGACATTTAGCCTGTTTTGGAAAATTACAGCAAGGTTTTTGATGATATACCTCATGGTCTACCTTCGGAGAGGGGTTTCCAACATGTGATTGAGCTTGAGGAGGGAGCCAAACCCGTCATCACTACGCCCTACCGTCATCCAAGAGCATACAAGGAGGAGATAGAGAAAATGATCAAGGAGTTGCTTGACATGGGACATAGTCATCCAAGCTCTAGCTCTTTTGCTTCTTCAGTGGTATTGGTCAAGAAAAATGACGGTATGTTGAGGATGGGCATTGATTATAGAGCACTCAACAAGAGGACAATCAAAAATCGCTATCCCATTCCCAGGATCGATGAGCTTCATGGTGCAGTATATTTCTCCAAGATTTGCTTGCATTTAGGGTATCATCAAATAAGAATGAGGGAGGAGGGTGTGCACAAGACAACTTTTAGGTGTCATTATGGGCACTATGGGTTCTTGGCAGTGTTCCACGGGGACGCATCCCCCCCCGCGCTCCCTACCCCCCCCCAAAACACCAATTTCAATTCTCTCTGAGCCAAACGTTTCAGAGACTTGGGGACGGCTGAGTGACGTCCCCTCGCCATCCCCCCACTGCTATTGGGACATGAGAAACTTTAGGAAAATTTCGTGGACGGCTAGATGACTTCGAGACGTCTCGGGGGCTCTTAGCCGTCCCTCGAGCGTCTTGGAGACGCCTAGGCGTCCCCCATTGAAACATCAAAAAAAATTTCTTTTGATTTTCTTGATATTTGAGCCTGGGGCCGAACCCTAAAGGCTTATGAGACCCATCCAAAAGCCTCTAAACTAAATAAAACACTCTCATTCATTTTTTTGCTCATATGCATTTGATGTTTTGCAACAACTAGGTGAAGAGGAAAATCAATGAGAAGAGTGAGTGAAAGAGTGAGTTTGAGGTGCTGCAAGTGCAAGAGGGGTGAGAAGGAGAAAGAAGAAGAAGAGGAGGAGCAGTCTACTGAAAGATTTTTCAAGCACAAGGTAGGTTTTTATGACTGTTTTTTGAAGTTTTTTCAATTTTTTTTTGTTTTTTGTTTTCCAAGTTATTAAATTCATTTTGAAAATGTAGTTTGATGTTGAATCTTACAATGGGCATTGAAATGAACACATGAATATGCATTTGCAGCCATGTCTATGAAATTATGATTAAAAAATTAATCATAATTTCATATACATGGCTGCAAATGCATATTCATATTTTCATTTCAAGGCTCATTGGTTTTTTTTTTTCATCTTTCCATCAAGATTCATTATGAAATTTTAAAATTTTATTTTAACATTTGTTAAACTAGTCTGAAAGTAGGCACTTACAGAATTTATTTGTTTATTACAGTGTCACAATGAGCTCTAATGACACGAGTGAGGATGAGGTTCATTCACATAGTAATACTGATCCTGAATATGCTCTTGAGGCTGAGGGGGGTGACCATGGGGTTGAGCGTGAAGCCCAAACTAGTTCCATGGCAAGTGAAGCAAGTACTTTAGAGTGCCCTTCTGTAGTATTGGCAGAGTATGCCAAGGGTCCTTTGATCGCAAATCTCCTCTCAAACAATTTGCAACAAAATACTAAGTAGGCAAGGGGCAACATTTGGTGGCACAAGGAGGTGGAAGTGCAAATTTTGTGGTGAGGAGTGGTTTGGGAGCATCACTAGAGTTAATCCACACCTTCTTTCTTTAGAGGAAAAGGTGTGGAGATATGTGAATTTTTTGCAAAACCAAAAAACATCAAATACAAAGTTGAAATAAATAAGTTATGGGGTGTTCTTGATGATACTTTGGCTGCACCTGTGCTTACTACGTTGCTTCACAGGACACATCTTTAGCATAGCGAGCCATAGAGATTTGGCCATACTTTGCAGACGAGAGTAGGAGGGACACCAGTTTCTTCTTCTAGCGCTTATGTAGGAGAGGGGAGGGGGAAACGGAAATTTAATGCACAGGTCAAGGATGACATAGATGATGCCATACGCAAGTTCTTTGAAATATATCGAGCCAAATTTTTTCGAATTTTCAATTGCAAGATACAATTAACAAGCACCCGTTAAGGTTAGCTCATAAACCAAAACGATGCTGAAAGCAACTCTAACCAAAATGTACACCAGGATCCCGATGTGGGAAAGGTGTGAACATTGGTCAGAGGATCTTAAAGGAAATGCTGAAATAAGAACTCTAACCAAGAAATGCGTCGGCGAACGACGGGCATATGGTCAGAGGATCCCTATCTATTGCAATACTGAAAATAACTCAACACCAAGTATGTGCTACTCAATCCATGATGGATAAGAGGCAACCATATGGCGGAGACTTATGAAATTACAATGCAAATCAAGTAAACAGGCGGCAAGCCAGCCTCTTCCACTTATTTAGTGGGCAGTTACAAACATTGAAATTGCAAGAATAAGAAAGATGCTGACAGTACTACTGTTCAGCTTACAATATGTTGAAGAATGCCTGCAAGATCAAGAATTAGAGAATCGCAAAGAGCTGCAATAGTAAGGATGTCATCCAATAGATCAATGGTGAAGTTCTAACACCCACCCTTCACTCACACAATTTTCCAAAGTCTGATATGACAAACCAGCAACATGAATATCAGACCTGCTCTCTAATTCTTCAATGAAATGCTCATATCTCACCCAATACCCACCCAAATGAAGTGAAATCAAAAGCTGGAAACTCTAAGAAGTGTGGTGACCAAGATAGGAGACCTCTAACAACTCAATACCCCGTATTTATTTCCTACACAAATCCCAATGCAAACAGAATGGTACGGCCCAGCAAGAGGGGCGACTTCCTTAGATAAATTCAAGTTCTCCAAAATAAAATCCGCAATTTGGTGGAAAGGGGCGCCCACCCTAGACAAGAAGAAATAAACAACACCCAGAATGATATCTTTTTGTATTTTTGAAATATGAATGAAAACTACAATCAGCTATGTTCTCAGCAATTCCAGGAAATAACATGACAATGCAAATAACTGAACTACAAATGCATTAACTCACAACAAAGCAATCCTCACTACAAAATTCACTCAAACACAAGCAAACCTCTCCACTAGGTGCTGTCTCACAAGCACGAAGTTGAGCCTAGCTAGGAGGCATTCATTCCTCGAAGCAATCCTCTCACCATTTCGGCAGCATAACTTTACTCAAGATGTTGGATAATGAAAATGAAGACCAAGACCTCCTTTTATAAACTTGTGATGACTTTCCAGAAGCTTCTAGAAACCCTAACTTTCAAATTTGAATTTTCACCTTTCCCTCCAAAGATGGCGTCCCTTTTGTCTTGATGCAATTTTGACTTTTAATTTAAAATAATCTTTCTCCTCAAGATGGGCTGGCCCTTTTCAAAACATTGATTTTTGACTTAAGAATATAATAAAATGACTCCATGAAGGCCACCCCCTCAAACACCCTCTTTAAAACAACCTAAGTTCAATCACTAGGCTAAGGGGGGTCAACAAAGAAAATATAACACTAGAATGTGACTTATTTAAATAAATTCAACTTATCTCTCCAAACGTGCCCAAAAGCCAAAGTTGAGCAATCCAACTGAACATACTGAAGTAGAAGGTCAATCGTGCCGAACCCAACAGGACCACTGCCAGAAATAGAATTTACTAAAAATAGTAAATTCATGAAAGTGCTCAGAATGCCAAGAAGAACACACCACCGAAAAGCTCACGAAAAACCCAGAAGGAATCCGCAGTTCAATCACCAATCCGTGAGCACAAGAAACCACCAACCAAGAAACCCTAATTTCACCACCGAGAAGCCTACGGGTCTCCAGAATAGGCCAACGGTCAATCAAAAGGAGTCATGTTCGAGAAGGGGACATTACAGCCCGCTTCTTCCAAGATTACTGTTTGTCCTCAAGCAATCGCGAACCCGGATGCCGCAGAATCTACCTATTTTTCCAAGTCGTGATCCTCCATGGGGCAAGTTCTTCCACTTCACCAAATAATTTCTCTCGATTGTTCTTTTCCCTCAAAGAACGCCTCGAATCAAGAATTCCTCAGAACTGTAACTAACTCAGTCTTCATCCAAAGGTGGCAATCAGATGAAGCACACCCAGGTCCAAGTGCCTCTTTGAGGCGGTGACACGTGGAAGACATTGTACACTTTGCTACTCAAGGTAGCTCAACTCATACGCCACTACCCGCCCTTCTCGAGCAACCTTGAAAATGGCCCATAGAAGCTTGGTGGTTGTTTCTACCCACTCTTCTTGAGAGTAGACTGTTTAGAAGGTTGTAGTCAAGATAAACCATATCTCCAACCTCAAAAGAGCGTTCAACATGCCGCTGATCAGCGTACATCTTTTGCTGATTCTGTGCAATCTGCAGATTGTTCTTCAAGGATTTCAAGATATCTTGACTCTGCTGTAACATATCCTTGGCTTGAGGGGCTTTGCTATCACCAAACACCAAATCAGCAAAGCTAGGAGCCTTATAACCATAAAGAGCCATGAAAGTTGACATCCTTATTGACATGTGAAAGGAAGTATTGTAGCAATGCTCGCCTAAGTGAAGCCATTTCACCCATGCTCTTTGCTGTTCTGAAACATAGTTCCTCAAATATCCTTCCAACCACTTGTTTACTATCTCTGTTTGCCCATCAGTTTGAGGGTGATAACTAGTGCTTGGAGTAAGCACTGTACCACTCATTCTGAAGACCTCTTGCCAAAAGGTGCTTAGGAACTTGTTGTCCCTATCACTCACAATGTTTCTTGGCAACCCATGCAATCTAAACACCTCATGAAAAAACAGATCTGCAACTTGAGCTGCTGAAAATGAGCTGGTAATGGCAAAGAAATGAGCAAATTTTGTCAATTTATCTACTACAACATAGATACAATCTCTTCCTTGAACTTTGGGTAAACCAGTGATGAAGTCCATTGAGATGCTTTCCCACTTTTGATTGGGAATGGGAAGAGGTTGCAGCAGACCAGCTGGTAATGTATGCTCATTTTTATTCATCTAACAAGTAGGACACTCCTGAATGTAACGTTGAACTTCTCCTTTCAACCATTTCCAAGAAAATCTTTTCCGGATCTGCCTATATGTCTTGAAGAATCCCTGATGACCAGCAAGTGGAATGTCATGAAATGTCAACAAAATCTTCTTTTTGAGCTTAGAATCAGCCACCAAAAAGATTCTACCCTTGTAGTGTATCAGCCCTTCAACCACCTTGTACCTTTCGTCATGAAAAGTACCCTCCATAATGCTGGTTGCAAACTGATCTTTGGCATAATCAGCAAGCAAGGTGTTCTTCCAATTAGCAGTAAGCTCACATAATGAGCTCAAATGAGGTCTTCTGGATAACGCATCAGCCACTATGTTGTTTTTGCCTTTGACATACTCAATGTCAAAATCGTAAGCTTGAAGCTTACTCACCCACTTCTGTTGCCTCTCGTTCAAATCTTTCTGATGCATGAAATGCTTGAGACTGTTGTGATCAGTCTTGACCACAAACTTGCTCCCCACCAAGTACTGTCTGAACTTGGCTAATGCATGCATGATTGCAAGCATTTCCTTGTCATAGATAGAGTAGGCCCTCTCAACTCCTCTTAATTTTCTGCTCTCAAACACGATGGGATGTTTATCTTGCATTAAAACAGCCCCAACACCTTCACCGGATGCATCACACTGTAGCTCGAAGGGCTTGGAAAAATCCGGAATAGCAAGAACGAGACAAGAACTCATTATTTTCTTAAACTTGTCAAAAGTACTCTGAGCCTTTTCTGACCAGCAAAAAGCACCCTTTTTCGTGAGGTCAGTAAGAGGAGCAGCATTATGAGAGTAACCCTTCACAAACCTTCTGTAAAATCCACAAAGGCCCAAAAACCCTTTCAAGTGAGTCAAGTTCTCAGGAGGTGGCCAATCAACAATAGCCTTGATCTTTTCTGGATCAACCTTCACACCTTCAGCACTGATTATGTGACCAAGGTAAAGTAGCTCCTTCATTCCAAATTCACATTTGGATTCTTTGGCAAACAAGCTCTCTGATTCCAGGATGTTGAGCACTTCCTCCAAGTGCTTGAGATGTTCTTCCCAAGTCTTGCTGAAAATCAAGATGTCATAAAAAAATATCAGCACAAACTTCCTCAACTGCTTCTGAAAGACTCTGTTCATGCAAGATTGGAAGGTAGCAGGAGCATTAGTCAACCCAAATGGCATGACTAGGAACTCAAAGTGACCATAATGACATCTGAAGGCTGTCTTCTCCACATCAGATCCTCTCATTCGAATCTGATAGTAGCCCGACCTCAAGTCTATCTTCGAAAAGAACTTAGCTCCATGTAGCTCATCAATGAGCTCATCTATCCTTGGAATGGGATATCGATTTTTGATGGTGCTTTGATTCAAAGCACGATAATCAACACACATGCGAATGGTACCATCCTTCTTCACTAGAACAACTGTTGAAGCAAAGGGACTCTTACTTGGACGAATGAAGCCCATCTCCAAGAGCTCCCTAATGTTCTTTTCAATCTCATCCTTTTGCTTTTTGGGGTACCGATATGGAGTTGTGATAATTGGCTTAGCTCCTTCTTTGAGCTCTATGACATGTTCTGAACCTCGATTAGGAGGTGGTCCAGGAGGTAAATCAGCAAACATTTTACTCTTCTTGGTGAGTAAAGACTGAATATCTGGAGGATAATCTCTCTTTGTCTCAACCGGACTAGCTGGAAGAATCATACACTCCGCAGCCCACTCCACTTGGTCATGACGTATTAGCCTTGCCATTCTCTTGAATGACACAATCCGAGGACCACCATTTGACATTCCTCTTAACACCACCTTCTTTCCATCGGATTGAAATTTGAGTTCCATGGTTTGCAGATTTAAAGAGATCTCTCCAAGAGATCGCAGCCACTGAATGCCAAGGACGGCATCCGTATCTCCAATATTAACCACATAGAAGTCATCCTTGACTTCGTAATTCCCCAATTGCATGGACATGTTTGGAATCTTCCTGGTGCATGAGATGTGAAACCCATCAGCAACCATAACTCTGAAGCCTTCAAAATCTTCTGTTTGCAGCCCTTTCTTTGCCACCACAACTTCGTCTATGAAGTTATGTGTTGCCCCAGTGTCAATTAGAGCAACTATACGCTGCCCATTGATCATCCCTCGAACTTTGAAGGACTCATTCTTTTGAAAGCTCGAAAGTTGAGCCAATGTACCCCGACTTCCCTTTTCGCTTTCGGACTCTTCTGGAGCTCTTTCTTCTTCGCTGTCCTCAAAATCAGTTTGCTGATCAGAAAAATCAGAATTGCTTTCTTCAGCTGTATAGAATTCAATTTGATGAATTTTGGCTCCTTTTGGGCAAACATGATCTTGGGACCATTTTTCCCAACAACAGAAACATAACCCCTTTCTTCGGAGTTCATTGATAGTCTATGGATCCAATCTTTTGCCATGAGGTTTCTGCTGTTTGAACTCCTTATGGTGAGGTCTTTGATGAGGCTTTTTCCCTCTATCTCCTTTGTGAAATGATGGCTTGGAATGGAACTTTGCTTTGGGAACAGCCCACTCCATGTTTCTTGCTTTCTTCATTGCCTCCTGTAGGGAGGGTGGATCAAAAGCTTTAATCCAACCCTTGAGTGGCTCCATCAATCCTTCTCTGAATAGGATCACTAATCTTCTCTCCGTGATTCCAGTGACCATTACTGAAAGTCTTTGAAACTCAGCTATGTAGGCATCAACAGTGCCATACTGCCTCAACTGTGCCAACTCCCTGAAATGCACTTCTGGGTCCTTCTCGAATCTCTCAATGAGTCTATTGGTGAACTCATCATAGGTAGTGAGAGACCCATGACCTAAGGTGACTAGGCCATGGTACCACCACTCATGCGCCACCCCATCTAGGTGTAGCGTAGTGAACTTAATCGCTTCTTCTTCAACCATTGGTCTAAGAGCCAGATAGTTGTCTAGCTTCTGTATCCAAGCTCGAGCAGAACTATTATCACTTCCATCAAAGTGGGGAAGCATAACCTTGTTGATAGCTTGATACAAGTCTCCTTGTACTGGTGTTCTCCTTTGTTCATAATTTCTCCCTTTTCCTCTATTCTTCCTCCTAAACTCCATGTAATCATTGAAGGACATGTCTAGTTTGACTTCATCAGGAAGAGTTTCATATTCAGTACAGCCTATTCTCAGCTGCTCCAAAGTTGAAGCATTTTCTTCGGGATCAGGATGTGGGTTTGTTGGTGCCAAAAACGTGGGTTTGAATGGTCTAGCAGAGATGTATGTGCTGCTTGCTGAAGGTTGGACAACATGTCCATTTTGCTGGTTGGAAGCACTATGTTCACCGGCATGCCCTGCATTGTTCTGTGGAGTATTCTGACCCAATCTCCCCAACATGAGAGAAACCATATCTAACAAAGCATACATCTTCTTATCGAACCCTTGATCTAGATTGGCCGAATGTTCTATACCTTTCCCACTGTCACCTCTGTTGCCGGAACTTCTTTCATTGCCCCCTAAAGTCCTTTCATTATCCACCATTTCTGTTTCCTGAGAAGGCTCCCAATTAGCCCTCAAAACCTCTGATACTGTCTGACCTTCTGGAACCTGATACAATTGTTTTTGAATGGTATCCCTCTTGTATACCCTTGCCAAGTACCTCTGCTCTCTGTCACTCATAGAAGGTTGTTCTCACAGGATGGTAGTATGCATGGCTCTGATACCACTGAAATATACCAAGCCAAATTTTTTCGATTTTCAAATGCAAGTTACAATTAACAAGCACCCGTTAAGGTTAGCTCATAAACCAAAACGATGCTGAAAGCAACTCTAACCAGAATGTACACCAGGATCCCGATGTGGGCAAGGTGTGAGCATTGGTCAGAGGATCTTAAAGGAAATGCTGAAACAAGAACTCTAACCAAGAAATGCGTCGGCGAACGACGAGCATATGGTCAGAGGATCCCTATCTATTGCAATACTGAAAATTAACTCAACACCAAGTATGTGCTACTCAATCCATGATGGATAAGAGGCGACCATATGGCGGAGACTTATGAAATTACAATGCAAATTAAGTAAACAGGCGGCAAGCCAACCTCTTCCACTTATTCAGTGGGCAGTTACAAACAATGAAATTGCAAGAATAAGAAAGATGCTGATAGTACTACTATTCAGCTTACAATATGTTGAAGAATGCCTGCAAGATAAAGAATTAGAGAATCTCAAGAGCTGCAATAGTAAGGATGTCATCCAATAGATCAATTGTGAAGTTCTAACACCCACCCTTCACTCATACACAATTTTCCAAAGTCTGATATGACAGACCAGCAACATGAATATCAGACCTACTCTCTAATTCTTCAATGAAATGCTTATATCTCACCCAATACCCACCCAAATGAAGTGAAATCAAAAGCTGGAAACTCTAAGAAGTGTGGCGACCAAGATAGGAGACCTCTAACAACTCAAATACCTCGTATTTATTTCCTACACAAACCCCAATGCAAATAGAATGGTACGGCCCAGCAAGAGGGGCAACTTCCTTAGATAAATTCAAGTTCTTCAAAATAAAATCTGCAAATTGGTGGAAAGGGGCGCCCACCCTAGACAAGAAGAAATAAACAACACCCAAAATGATATCTTTTTGTATTTTTGAAATATGAATGAAAACTACAATCAGCTATGTCCTCAGCAACTCCAGAAAATAACATGAAAATGCAAATAACTGAACTACAAATGCATTAACTCACAACAAAGCAATCCTCACTACAAAATTCACTCAAAACAAGCAAATCTCTCCACTAGGTGCTGTCTCACAAGCACGAAGTTGAGCCTAGCTAGGAGGCATTCATTCCTTGAAGCAATCCTCTCACCATTTCGGCAGCATAACTTTACTCAAGATGTTGGATAATGCAAATGAAGACCAAGACCTCCTTTTATAACTTTGTGAAGGCTCACCAGAAGCTTCTAGAAACCCTGCTTTTCAAATTTAAAATAACTCTTTTTCCCTCCAAGGATGGCGTCCCTCTTTCCAAGGTCAATTTGACTTTTTAATTTAAAAATAATCTCTCCAATAAGATAGGCGTCCCTTTTTCCCAAGCATTGTTTTTGCCTTTAGAAAATATTAAATCAATTACATGAGGCGCCACCCATAAAGACCACCTTTTAAAACAACATAAGTTCAATCACTAGGCTAAGGGGGGGTCAACAACAAAATATAACATTAGAATGTGACTTTATTAAAATAATTCAACTTATCTCTCCAAACGTGCCCCAAAGCCAAAGTTGAGCAATCCAACTGAACATACTGAAGTAGAAGGCCAATCGTGCCGGAACCAACAGGACCACTACCAGAAATAAAATTTACTAAAAATAGTAAATTCGTGAAAGTGCTCAGAATGCCAAGAAAACACATCACCGAAAAGCTCATGAAAAACCCAGAAGGAATCCACAGTTCAATCACCAATCTATGAGCAAAAGAAACCACCAACCAAGAAACCCTAATTTTACCACCGAGAAGCCTACGGGTTTGCAGAATAGGCCAACGGTCAATCAGAAGAAGTCATGCTCGAGAAGGGGACATTACACATGCATGATGGCCAACATTTCCTTATCATAGATACTGTAGCTCCGTTCAGGACCTCTTAGCTTCCTGCTCTCGAAAGCTATAGGGTGTCGATCCTGCATGATAACTACACCAATACCCTCACCACTGGCATCGCAATGTAACTCAAACGGTTTGGTGAAGTCCGGTAGAGCCAAAACTGGACATGTGGTCATGAGAAGTTTGAACTTGTCAAAGCATGCCTATGCTAGTGGTGTCCACACAAAAGCACCTTTCTTAGTCAAATTAGTTAGTGGCGCAGCATGCCTCGAGAATCCACTAATGAACCGACGATAGAAGGCACACAATCCTACAAAACCCCTGAGCTGTGTCAATGTCTCAGGTGTAGGCCAATCGATGATGGCTCGAACTTTCTCTGGATCCATGTTGACTCCTGCACCGCTGATGATGTGTCCCAGATATAAAAGCTCTGCCATGCCTAAAGCACACTTGGACTCCTTGGCGTACAAGGACTCCCTGTCAAGTATACTCAATACCTCATCCAAGTGAACCATGTGTTCCTCCCATGATTTGCTATAAACCAGGATGTTGTCGAAGAACACCAATACAAATTTCCTCAAGTGAGGATGGAAAACCCTGTTCATAGTAGACTGAAATGTGGCTGGAGCATTGGTTAAACCGAATGGCATAACCAAGAAATCATAGTGTCCACAGTGACATCTGAACGCAGTTTTTTCTATGTCCTCCTCTCGGACTCTGATCTGATGATAACCTGTTCTCAAATCAATCTTTGAGAAGTAGCAAGCTCCATGAAGCTCGTCTATCAACTCATCTATCCGTGGGATAGGATACCTGTTCTTTATAGTTTTCCTGTTGAGCATTCTATAGTCAATACACATTCTGAGTGTACCATCCTTTTTCTTCACCAAAACAACTGATGAAGCAAAGGGTGACTTACTCGGCCTAATGTGCCCCATAGCTAAAAGCTCCTTAATAGTTTTCTCAATTTCATCTTTCAAACGCTTGGGGTGCCGGTAAGGAGTAATCATGATCAGTTTCGTGCCCTGATCCAGCTTTATAATATGCTCAATACCTCTATCAGGAGGTTTGCCTGGTGGAATTGCACTGAAAACCTTCGCATGTTTGATTCGAAGTTCCTGCACATCAGGATGGTAAGAAGAAGCTTGCTGCTCCAACTGTGAAGGCATTAGCTTGCACTCAGCAGCCCACTCTACCATATCGTGGCGAATCAAACGTTCCATTCTCCGGAGTGAAATTTCTCTAAGGTTGCTGTCCTTGATGGCTTTTCGAATATGATTTGTGCCATCAATGTTAAATTTCATCTCCATGTCACGCAAATTAAGCGTGAACTCTCCTATTGCATGAAGCCACTTCATGCCAAGAACTATATCCGTTCCTCCCATGTTCACCAGATAAAAATCTGCCTTAAACTCAAAATTGTTGAGTTTCAATGGCAAGTTAGGTATCATCCTCTCGCAGTTGAGAGTGTATCCATCTGCAACCTTCACATGTATGCCTTCAAACTGCTGAGTTTGAATTCCCCGTTTCTCCACTAATCGTGAATCGATGAAGTTGTGGGTTGCACCTGTATCTAGAAGGGATATGACCCTTTGACCAGCTAGGATCCCACGGAGTCTGAAAGATCCCTCTCTCTGCATGTTGGACATATGAGCCTCCTGCAATTCTGTTTCCACTACAATTTCTGCCTCATTTTCTGACTCTTCTCCATCTGTATCATAGATTGGAGCTTGCTGATCAGAAAAATCAGTCAACGCTTCTCCCTCATTAAACCACTCCATGTGCCTGTTTTTCGCTTTAGGTTTGAGGGGGCAGTCATGATTAAAGTCATATGGACCCTTGCAGTAAAAACAAAGTTTCCTTCTTCGTAAATCGTTCATTGTTTCTCGATCTAAAGGGGCTGCAAATTTCTTTTTTGTATCTGCATTATCAGCCTTCTTCGGATCTGATTTGTTCTCTGTGTAGGAGGTAGTTGGTTTCGAGCTAAATGGCTTACGAGGTGTAGTTAGCTCCATGCTGCGAGCTTTCCTCATGGCCTCCTGTAAAGTAGGTGGATCAAATGCTTTTATCCAACCTTTCACGGGCTCGAAAAGACCCTCAATGAACAATATGATCAACCTTCTTTCTGAGATTCCTGTCACCATCACGGATAGTCTTTGAAACTCTCCAATGTACGATTCCATGCTACCCAACTGCTTCAGTTGTGCCAGATCTCTGAAGAATAGTTCAGGATCACGTCTATCAAATCTCTCTACCAGTCTATCGGTAAACTCCTGGTACGAGGTAATCCTGTCATGGTGAAGAGTAGCCATGCCATGAATCCACTAGTCATATGCCACGCCATCAAGGTGAAGTGTTGCAAATCGAATGGCATCCTCCTCAGGCATGAGACGTAGTGTCAAGAATGTGTCAAGCTTACTGACCCAGGCACGTGCTGTAACCCTACCACTGCCATCAAAGTTTGCCAAAGTAAGCTTATTGGTAGCCTGTCTAAGATCATTCTGCTTGTGTCTAGGCCTCCTGTCATTCCTGCTTCTGGTGTGTTCTCTCTTCTGGCTCATGAATCTATCGAAGTTAAGGTGCTCCTTAACTCTTGGTGGCAATGCATCCCATTCATCATGCATAACCATTATATTATCTTTAAAATTAATCTCACCACCCTGTTCAACTTCATCCTCTTCCTCAGCGTCATTTCTGGTAAAAGTAGGACATGTAGCTCTCTCAGAGGTGTGTTGGAGCTATGACTCTTTGAGGCTCTCTGTGAATACTGCCTTCTTGATCTCGATCAAGATTCTGAGCTCTATTCATAGTCAAATTTTGGACATTTGTGTTGAGTTGTTGGAGAATAGTCGCCACCTGTTCTTGGCCTGCAACCATGCCTCTGAGCACATCTCTAGCTTCTCTGTCCTCATCATCAAGATGATTCCTGCGAGATCCTTCAGCATCCTTGTCAGCCATGTTATCAAAGTCCAATTCTTCTTCCTGTTCGTCAAATGGAAATGCTGAAAAAGGTTCAAAAGTACTTCTCTGCAAACTAGGACCCCTGTGTGAGTAGTGTTGACGTGGTTTTTGAGACCGCACCAACACAGAATAAAGTCTCCCAACGGACGCTCTATCCTCTCTTGAACAAAGTATTCAGCATGCTAAGATTGCGAGTAAGATCATGCTTTCAACTCCAAGGTTCCTTAAGTGCGAATAGGCTCAGTTTGGCTCGATGTGATATGCTGGTATTTCAAGGGGACTTACACAATTGTTCGACGACTGACAGCAAACAGCGGACTAAGGGTTTTCATGTAATTCGAATGATTTGGCAGGTGAGCACGGGATTCCTAATACTAATCGGAAATGAACTGAATTTAAAAGGGTATAGGGCCTAAGAAGTTTATATTCTATTCTAAATGCAGGATATGTGGAGCTTCATTTCAATAGTCTTCAACCAGATTTCAGCTAGCCTCCGTCGGACAGCCTCAGTAAAATCGGTGCAATCTTCAAGGATAAAGTAAAGATGTTCGCTATAATTTTAACATGCCACGGGCCAATTCACCTAATCCACGCATAAGGGCATGTAAACCAACCGGGTTAAACTCCAATGTAATGTCCACAATCCACAAGGCGAACTTATCATCAACAAGCCGCTAGTGGTATGGAATAAAGCTAAGCTATCTCAATGAAACACCACACACCAAAGTAAGCTACTTGCATGAATTTAAGCTACTTGGATACGAAAGGAAGAAGAAACCTTGCTAGCATTTCATGACAAGACGAATTCCATCATCAATGAAAGGATCTATTATCATAAAATGTGTTACACAACAATCTCCTCAAAAGTTTTCAAAGGGAAAACTTTCTCTCTTCTCCAAATTATGCAAAATGATCTACAATGCTACACTAACTCTAATGCTAATACTCTCTCAATGTCTACTACTCCAATGTCTAATCTAATTCTAATTTTTTAATCTAATGCCTTACAAATGAGGGGGACTCCCCCTTTTATAGCTAGCCAAGTCCCAAAAGACGGCTAGGGTTACAATCAATAGAGTGGCCAGAATCGTGCCACCTCAGCCCTAAATAATATTGCCCTAAAAACCGCCACAGAGGAGAGTGGGGTAATAAATGCGCCATAATGTCTACCATCATCCTTCTAGAAGATTCCATTTGTAGACGTGTTCACACTGTTCTCGATCTTCTTTCTTGGTGTTGTTCTTTGATTTCTTCCACTTGAGGTCTCTACCCTCAAGTATTTCTGAGTTATACTAAGTTCCTAACACTTAGCCATTTTCTGCAAATTTTCCTTCGAAATTGAAACTTAAAATCTTTATCGCTTCCACTTCAAGTCATCGTAAGGTTTCTGGCCTCAACATTTCTCCTGCAAAACAAGCAAGGAGAGGGGTATTAGAATACTTTATGATATAAACTTAACTCACTTACCTGATTTTCATGCTTTGATCTCCAAGCGTTCATCGCCAACTTTGTGTTCAAGTTCATGCCTTAGATAAACTTCATCTTTGAGAAATTCATTTCACCTGCTGGAGCTCTGATAACCTCGATTTTATTCATTTCTGGCTTAAGTAGACTATCTTCACAGAGGACTGAAGCAAATTCACCTAGGCAGTTCCTTTCAAATTCATCGTCTGGAGGATTGCACCTTGGAAATACATTTTCTTCACACTTGCCTTAGAAATTTTTTCAAATTTCCCTTAGGAAATTCATCAACCTGATGCCCACTCAAAATCTTCATCCCAGAATCCTCGACAAACTGTGGAAGACCTTAAAATCAACTCCTCATCGGCAATCTTCGATACCCAGAAGAAAATTTTCTCCAGAACGCGTCGAACCCATGGGTACCCAACGAACGGGTTCATTTGATTTTCTTGAATTTTGAACCTTAGAAAATATTTCCCTGTGAAATTTAAATTCGTTCTTCGATCTTCTCTGAGAATTTTGCTCTGACTTGGAAAATTTTTATCAATCTTGTGGAGCTGGCATTCACTGACTTCATCTTCGGCAACTCATCTGTGCTTCAAGAAAAATCTTATCTCTTCAGAGTCTAGGCGCATTTTCTAGAGGAAGAAAATATTTGTGCCTTAGAAAACTTTATATCCAACTCGATCAATTTTGCCTGTGAAAATATCAACTTCAATTAGAAAATTTTTCATAGAGATGCCTGGCACATTTTATTTTCACTCACCATCTTGGATTTTATTTCACACTTAGAAAATACTTTCACTTGAAGTTCCAACGCCTAAAAAAAAAATTCTCATCACATCATCCTATATTTCATCTCACCACCCTTGGCTCACAACACACTTGGAGAAAAATAAAAGCGCCTAGCATTTTGTTTCACCACCTCACAAGCCGGAGAAAATTTTTCTAACACCTGCCACCTTGGGCGCATATAACACTTGAGGAGGGATAACCACGCCTTGGGAAATATTTTCAACACCTTTAACACATATTACTTCACCCCGCCTAACATCTTGTCTTCACACTTCACACGCCTTAGAGAAATTCTCTAACACCTACCACCTTAGGCGCATTTGAGGCTTGAAGAGGAAAAATCATGCCTAGCATTAATCACTTATCAACTCTTACTATCTCTTTACATGGTGCACATCACACAGGCAAGAGGATGGAATATTCAACGCCATCTTTGACCTTCTCTTCTTCTTGGCGCATTTGAGAGGTTGAGAGGGATTTTAAATCTTCAATGCCCCACACATGACCTTTGAGCTCCCCTCTTTTGTCTTTACATGCCCTCATTTGGGCGCATTTGAGCATAGGAGGAGGATAAAACTCCTTTTGACTTGTTGACTAGCTTGAGATTCTTTCTTTTTGTCTTCACATGGCCTCTTTTGGGCGCATTTTGCTAGTGGAGGAGGACGAATTTTTTCCTTAGAATTTTTTTTTTAAACTCTCATGCTTCAAGGTGGGCGCATTTAGCCTATGGAGGAGGATGAAATATGTTTGACCACCTTTGACTTGTTTGCCTTTTGGGCGCATTTCACCCCTTGAGGAGGATGGGCACATTTTGAGGGTGATGGAGGATATTCAGACTTAGAAAATTTTTTCAACTTCCCTTCAATTTCCCTTGGGCGCATTTTGACATGCCTACTGGATAAACGTGTTGACTTTTCTTTGACCACCTGTGCTTTGGGCGCATTTTGCCCCCTGAGCAGGATAAACTTCATACTTAAAATTTTTTTGTGCTTGGCATATGCTTGAAGGCGCATTTAGGCATGGCTGCAGGACGAAGTTTTGGACTTAGAAAATTTTCCTTGTTTTTGCCAACTTTCACACCCTGCTATTTATAGTAAGCCTTCTCATTTTTGCATTTTTGAAGCTCAGATCAACTTGAAATTTTAAACGTAGCTTCTTCATAACCTTATCAACCTGTCAGCACTACCATTTTTAGTCACCCTGCTATTTATAGCCTGTTTCTGAAGGTGGCTTACTATAAATAGTAAGCTCTTGTTTCTGATAGCTCCATTGCTCGGATCGACTTGAAATTTTGATGAGGCGCTCCTCACCACGCGGACTCGCCGGCCTGCACCGGGACGATGCGCCAATTTACTATTTTAGCTCGAGCCTAACTGGACTTACTATAAATAGTAAGTGCTTCGTTTGACTTGAAATTTCACCAACAGATAGCCTGAAGGACGCTGATCGCGGTGGTTTACACCGGATTTTGAAGATTTTTACTTTTGATGCCTATTTTTAGGCTCCGAAGCTGGAAACCCTAATTTGCTTTGCATGCATACCAAAAGATCTTTGTTTGCTTGCGTTTTTGTGGCACTACGATCAGCTTGTAATTTTGAACTGCTGGGAGGCGACTGCCGGGACACACCTGCTAAAAATAGCAAGTTCCTTACTGAGTTAGAATCCTCGTTTGCATGTCATACCATCGCGGAAGCCTCAAAACCCATCAAGAATCAACACCCGACATGCAAAAAGAAACCCCTCGACATGCAACCCTAAAAAATAGCCTGGCTAATAATTCCCAAAGCATCAGCTCTGCCTTGCATGTTATATCATCGCGAAGGTCTTGAAAAACCCGTATGAATATGCGCATATGCAAAGAAAAACCGTGATCCGACTCCGGAATTGCACGAAGCCGGACTGCTAAAAATAGTAAGTCGTCGGTTTTCGCTCAAATTTTGCACGCGAGCAGTCTGATATGCTCTGAATGTCGTGTGACTGTCAGAATCTCAAAATAGCTGGCAAATTGCCCGTAATTTCATACTTACTAAAAATAGTAAGTACCTCGGAATCTGTTGAAATTTTGCTGAAAGCCTGCTGGAAACATGCTGACAACAATGTTAAGCTCAATTTTCAATTTACTCACCCTATTCAACCTCAAATTGGTTGGAAAGGCTCAAAACCCTAATTTCAGACTTGGCCAAATTTCACTTGTTCAAGTTCAAAGACGGGAACGTCCCCGAAAGGCAGACCATAGAAAAGAGACAGACAGAGAGAGAGAGAAAAGAACCAAAGCCAAAAAGATGAGAATGGAGCAAAAATTAGGGGTCCCCATCTGAATGGGGCGATGTGTGAAAAAGGTCACAACAAGTAGTACCTGTCAAACCTATTCTGGTGAGGCCGCATAAAGACTGCTAACCCTGCAGGCTGGCAGGATCAGTGCTTTGATACCACTGTGATGAGCCCTGCTGGCTCTCAATTCAAACCCCAGTGTTTCTTAAGTCTTTTTAGTGTTATTTAGTTTTTTAGAGAAAGTTTGATAGACAGAAGAGAAGGGGCGCACAGCATAAATGCTTGTAAAATGTAAATTTGCACTATTTTCTTCAGAATGAAAGTGTGGAAGACATTATTTAACTGAAACAAATAGATTGCAAATGATAAACATACCAGAATGTTTCCAGTTTTTTTATTTAAAGCAGTAAGCTAGCTCGCCAGCCAAGAATGGAGAAAACAGGCATATGTGGATGCCTAGCCTCCAGAAGTAACTTCTCCCACTCAAAAACTAGATACAATGAGATGATAATAGTAGCCGCCCATAATGAAGCTCAAGCAAGTGCCAAAAAGGAAGCGCCCTAGCTTCTGGCTTCACACGCCATCCTCCAGAAGGCACAAAATTCAATGCAAATGTACGGCCAAGGAGAAAGTGATGTAGTAACACTGCTGGAATCACAGATCTGATGAAGGTGGCGCCTCTGGATGAAGTAACCCTCTTCTGTACTGCCAATAACTGAATACTGAATAATAAACCTCTGATTTAAGCCTGTAGAACCTCTGAATGAAGCTCTCAACTGCACTGATTCGATTGATCTTTCACAATCTCAAGAGTGCTCAACACTGAAGAGGTATCGTTCTTCAATGGTAGATTGTTCAAACCCTGATCACAGGAGAATGCACAGGAAGAAGCACAATGGCAAAGTCGAAATTATCAAAAGGTGAGTTTCTCATTGCCAAAAATTGCCTTATATGCAAAAGGCACGAATTCCAAGAAAGATACGCCATTTATCATATTTTAATCTTTTAAATTATATTTAAGTCATTTCAATAGTATTTGACTTAAATAATTGGGTGCACTTTATCAATTTAAGTGATTAAAATATTAAATCACTTTTAGAGAATATTTAAGTGATTTAAAAATATAAAGTCAATTTGACTTTATAATTAAATATTAAATCAATTAATATTTAAATCACTTAAAAACCCATAACTCACTCAAAACACCATATAATCCTGTGCCGTCAGAAGCTGTCGACTCCTGCACTGCCAACGCCTGCTGTGAACCAACCACTGGGCTCTGACAACCAGAACGATCAAACTCTCCAGAAAGTACCACTGACCCTCTAACCAATCCGGCTAGCCCACAAGGGTCCAATAAAGGGCTAACACACTGTTCTCGAGAACTAACTAGAACGGGGACATCACAAATGTCCCCTTTTTTCCTAGGTATTCAGCAGGGATTTGGTTAGTCTATCACCTTGGTCCGCGTAGACTAACATGGTGGTTAGGAGACCCCTCTGAGGGAGTTGGTGGCTTGTCAGTCAACCATTTGTGCTTAATTGGTGTTTCCTAGCTCAGTATATTCCAAGGTTTCCGTAGTGTGCCTTCCAGAGCATTCTTTGGGCACTTTGTCCACACTTACTATTTTTAGTAAGTCACAAGGTGGTCACCGATTTGGGCAGTTGGCAGTGTTTCTATGTTGGGTATGTTGGGGAATTCCTACCATGGTTTTATCCTAGCAATATCATGGTCTAGAGCTTCAAGTTTAAATAATGTTAATATTAAAGTTAAATTAAAAGTTTTAACATTAATGCGTTATTTATATATTTAAATAATTGTATGATAAAGGCGTTATAAGAGGCTTTTAAAAGATTATTTTATGTCATAAAGTTGGCTGCCCAACTTGAGGGAGTTATAAGGTGGTAAAAGAAAATTAAATAAAATAAATTTAAAGCCAACTTAGGCATGGGAAATTGAAGGGAGTATAAAAAGCACTTTTTCATGTTTTTTGCTCATTCATGTTTTGGAGAAAATTGGAGAAGTGTTTTTTGGTTGGACTGAAAAGTCTTGGTTTCTTGAGGATGAAAACCCTCATGAGGAACAGTAGCTGTAGGCGTGAAAGATCTCCTAAGGTTGCTTGTTGATAGCTCCATTCAGGGGTTATGCATTGCATGCTAACAATTTCAGAAAAGCTTCAAGTCAAGGTTTGAAGATTTTATAAAGAACATGCAAAAATATTGATCAAAGTTTCAAAGTGAAGGTATTTACAGAGGGTTTGATCTATTCCAAAGTTCTAGTTATTTTAGGGATAGTTTGGCATTGTATGCAGAGGTCGATTGCAGGAGATATTAGTTATTATAGCTGCTGATATCATTTCACTCATATCTGATCCATTACTCCAACTGTACCAAGTGGTGCATCTTACACTAGCATCTAAGGTGACGTGGGCAAAGTTACAGGCCAGCCATGAGTCTACGCCTAGCGGGAAGCCAGAAGGGGTATTATGAGCTTGCATAGTGTGTTATGGGGAGCCACCTCTCTTTACTAAGGGGCTGCAATCCTTAGTTTGGTGACTTTAATTTGTCTTTGCCCGTTGATCCATTGAAGTGCCAAAGATCAAAAGTTTGGCATGGAAAATGTGACAAGGGAAGGCGTCTTACCAAGCTTGGCGTGGGAGTTAGTCAAGCCACGATTTCCTTTTTTGGGATGCCTTTGTTGTAGTGTGCTGAGCGTGGCATTTTTGTGTTAACTCTAGCGCCAATCTGCAAATGTTTGAAGCTGTCTGGTGATTGGCTATAGTGTTGCCATAAGGTGCCAATATAGTTTCCAGAACTCCCTACAATAATTACTCTATATTGCATTTTGAATATCAGATTTATGTAATTTTCTGTTGCTTCCTGAACACGAATAATATATGTTCAATCATATTCTGCTGTTATGATTTGTTATGATGCAATGGTTAAATGTTATTGCTGATTCATTGGTATTTAAGGAGTATCTCTTATGACAAGTTAATTCATACAAACTCCTATTCAAACATCTGCTGGAAATAACTCAGATTAGTTGCAAGAGAATTGTTTGACGATATGTTTGACGATATGCCTGCATTGTCAAACATTTAGAAATCGTGAAAATTTGTTCCAAACTGGGGTGGGACATTACACAAGAACTGAAGAAACTTGTGTACCTTTATTTGATTTATATTGAAAGATTCAAATGATATTATAAAGAATATGCGTGACTACTACCTAATGTTTTATTTAATTTTGTATACTATTTCATAACCAACTCTCATGAAGGTTTAGAAAAGGAGAAAGTACATAGTTACAGTGTTGTTGACAATCTGAACGGTGACACTTCATGATGGACATTCTTGAAGACTTGAATGGAACGCTGTCAATAACAAAGTCGCCCAACAAAGAGAGTATAAGTGATTTGTGTTATTTATACACTTTGTTAAGGCTTATTGATAAATTTAGTCTTTCTTCCTATTTTCAACATTGGCATTTGATTTTCCTTTTGTTGAGTAGTTTTCAACTTCAGTTATGTAGAAATTTACTACTTAACTTGGGGGTAGTTCAACCTTGATATTAGGGTGTTAAACATTAGAAACTTTAAATATATATTCCCTATTATGGGTTTGGTGTACTCATGTTTCGTGCATGGCCATCAAGTGAAGAACTCTTGATTTGTAACTACAGATGCAATATATTCCAAATCTTTTGAAGTGCATAATTACCCCCTATGTATCACACCACAAGAAGACAATTTTGAACAAGAAAGTCAAGAACATGTTAAGCTTTAAAATTATGTTTTCTCTGAGCTTTGTCAGCAATAACTCTTTGCTTTGTCTTTCTCATATGCATGTCAAATTAGGATGAGGCTAGTTTACCCTTTACTTTCTGTTGTGCACCTTGAGTATATATGGTAGACATTTACCAACCCTGATCATTCACAAGGATAGGTCAGCATCATGTCAAATACCAAATGCTATCATAAGGTATGTCCATATAAATGGCACATAGTGTAAGTCCAATAGCAGTCCCAAAGATACAACATAGTAACTCATTGAGTTCTAAAGAAATAACAGTGAGGATTGACACAACTCATTAATAGGATACCTAGTATTTTAGGAGTAGAACAATGTGCAAGACTTCTGCTCATAGACAATTGCACTAGACATTTGTTAAGGCCATCAAAGACAAAACAAAATGCAATGTAAATTTTTTGCAACTTGATATAATGCACTTGAATTGGGAATTGGTTTAATGAATACAATTTCAGTTTAATTACCCTTTTCATAGACTCATTAACAAAGGGAAAACACATCTTCACAATTGGGAAGATTAATTCACATGGTAGGTAAATCCTTGTAACAAGTTCACTTTTTCCAAGTGAAAGTCACCTAAAGATATTACTTCTAGGTTTCACGTTTCATACAAAATCTTAACTTCCCTTATTCTATCTATGGTTATCACACATGTTCAACTTCCCTTTTCTTTCATGCTTGATTGTAGAGACTTAATAAGTATTTTTTCCTGGTTCATTTTGTTTGCTAAAATCAAATTATTACATGCTTTTTTTCCATCAAAAAATTTTATGAATACACATTGTAAGTTTGTCTTGTATATTTTTATATACTTGACAGGTCTTGCAAGATGGTACACTCAAGAAGGAAGAACTTAAAACTTGTGCAAAGGGTTTGAAAACTCTTGGAAAGATCTTTCAAGTAAGCTTTGTGAAAAATTTTCTTTTAAGGAATTTTGAATGTTTTATAACATATTCTTTACATGGAAACTGATTAATTTTCAAGAATGGTTTCAAATGGGCATGCAATAACTTTTTATTAGTTGTGTTTGTGGAATGCATTTTGTTTTGGAGAAACATCTTATATATCATCATGGAACTAAGGATTATCTCAAAATATTTTTAATTTAATATTCCTTTTCAATAAGATTATATGTTTTCTTTTGCTAAAGATACATAGAGTGAAGGGACATAGACCGAGACAATTATTGGTGAATACCAAATTCTAGCTGGTGTTAACTAACTTGACTAGAAAAATAAAAATATGACATTCGTTCCAAAAATTAAGTTTTAGCATCTACTTGTCTACCCTTAGGACAATCCATATTCTTAAGCTTCAAGCGTGTTTCTCCTACTTAGGTGTGATGAGCACACGCTTATATTGAGAGAGAGAGGGGGGTGGGGAGGGGTGGATAAGTATAATATAAAATTATTTAAATTCAACAACCACAACCACAATAAAACAATCAAACAAGATCTAAAATTAAGAGACACAAGATTTACATGGAAACCCTTTCAGGAGAAAACCATAGAGAAAGGACTGCTTGGATCTACTGTCCAAATCCAGCCTCAAGAAGCCTAGGGTTTTGGCAGTCTTTATGACAATGAATACACTCAGATCTGCATAACTCACACATACAATTGATTGGTGCAATTTCCTTTGGTGGACATTTGGTCAATAGCCTAAAGAAGGTTTTCACCAAATTTCATCAATTTTCAATTGTGCAAACAAAAGTTATGAATTTTTTAAGCTTGCTGGAAACCTTAGTTCTGCTACAAGGCTGCTAACACTGTTTTGCTTGTTTCTCACTCAAAACACAGTGAAATTGCATGAAACCAAATGCATTAGATTCTTAAAACAAAAATCTAACTTCTCATCCACTCACAGATCTGTTATTGATCCATACTAGGCCGTACAAGACTGATTTCTCACAGTTTTTGCAGAAAATTGTCAAAAATTGCAATGAAAAAAGGTATTTCATGAAAAACTCCTTCTGCAACTTCTTGGAGCATACCTTTCATTCATTCCATCTGAATTATGATAAAAAAACAGTTACAATTCGAAGATATGCCTCTTTTCCTTCAAAAACCTAATGTCTAATGTAACAAAAGTGCAAAAATATGCCTTTTTTCAAGACTTCAAACCTAGGATTGGAAACAAAAAACATGTAAAAATACCTTACATGGTCTTTCATGGTCTTACAAGACCTTATTAGACTCGGAAAACCCAAAAATAAGGCTGAGGACCAAATCCCAACCCTTCACAAGCCAAAAATCACCTAGAAAATTCAAATTTGCATTTTTTTTATTTTGACTGCAGGAATTGGTTGGGTATCCGTCCCCCTATAAACTGCAGTGTGCCTGGTAAACTTTTTTCACGTGACCGGTGGCGCTGGCACGACACGCTTCCGGTATCACGAGTTTGGTGGGAGACTAGACCTCGTGACCTCTTGCCTGCAACAGGATGCTTTAGCCAATCGAGTTTGCATTTTGGCAGGAAAACCAAAATTTGAATTTCTAGGCCTATTTACACAACTTAGACTATTGAAAATGATCCTAATGGATCCCCTAATACCTACCCTAACACAAATAAGACTCCTAACATCAAAATGAGCATAAAAACAAACCAAAGTGATGCTCCTGCATCATCCAAGAACCTTGGAGTTCCCCTTATCAAACACCAAGTTGTTTCGGTCAAAACAAGAGCTAGGAAAAAGCTTGCAAATCAGAATAGCTAAAAAATGGGGACATTACAATCTCATTATCATCCCTCAATAATTTGAGCTCTTGTTCAAATGCCTTATTTAGTCTTTCACATGCTACTTTCTTAGTAGTAGGAATTTTTGTATATCATTCTATTGTCACTTCTCACAATATTGTTGGAAAACATTGTAACCAATATCTTTGGTCTATTTGCCCATTTTTTGTCCATATAGTTATATATGTTTTGTAGTGCCTTACGAGGTCTTTGGGTCCATCTTCATTGAACTTAGTACCTTTTGCCTCTTGTAATTTGGACTTGCTAAAGGGATCACAATCTCTTCATGTTATTGTAGTGTCTAAAACCTTCTCGTTAGGAAGTTATAGTCAAGATGCTCCTTTGCTCCTTGGCCGCTTTTGAAGATCCTCCTAGAGACCTTGATAATTTACACACCACTATTTTCACCTTCAAGTTATCTTCTTCAAGCTACAAACCACAATCTAGGTAACTTAGGTTTAGGTTTTCCTTCAGCCAACAATTCTTCAATGCCTTAGAGATTGTTCTTGTAGGCTTTCCACTCTTCATCTTCAAGAAGTCTTAGGAATTTGTTTCACTCTAAGGAGATTTGGTTATTTCCTCCAACCAAACTTGATTTGAAAGATTGATGCATTCTTCTTAAGGAAAGGGAAGATTTCTAGCTCTTTTGATCCACTCTTCCTCTGTATAGTTGTTCATATTGGGTTGAGTGTTTTAATGTCTTCGCTTTTGACAACTTTGACTTACACTCCAACTTTAACTAAAGTTTCAAGTTGGAAATTTTCTTTGAATTTGCAGTGATGGAGTCCCTTCAGCTACTTCTTGTAGTTGTCTTCATTGTTCTCTTTGCTCCCCCAGCCTTGGAGATTGTTTGATCTCTTTCTCTACTTCTTGACCACTTTGTGGTCTCTTACTAGCTTCTTTAGGGTCTATGGGAATTAATTAAGTGGAGTACGATTTCAGACCACATTTCTAGCTTCTTCCTCATGATGTTGGTCTATGTTTTGATCTTCTTCTTCATGACAACTCCTCTCCTCATACCTCTAGTTTATTTTCTGTTTGTGTGCCTTATGATCTCATTTGATCTGCAAGTATTGCAATATTATGAAGTGTCTAGTGAGGATTCAATGAAGACAATCAAGGAGTGTGTCCAGTTCTTTGAGCGCTGCTAGATTATTTCAAATTGGTTCCTATAGTACTTGTTTGCTTTCAAATTCTTCACGGACATGTTCTTTTACATATATATCGCACAAATACACAAGATCCTTGATGATATTGTTCTCTCTTTGTTGGTTAGATTCCATTGTTTCCTTAGTACGTTGTCCCATTTATATGGCCGTCTTTATGGTTCGATGCTACCCTTATTAAAATCCTAGCAAGCTTCTTAAAGGAAACAATGTCAAATGTTTACTGACAAATGATAACTCTATCTATTGCAATGTAAATATAGGATAGAATATACCAAGAAATTGTAAACTGATATCAATGATTGCTTTACTCATTTAGAGTAGTTCTTGTGCAAAATGTAGACCCAAGCATAACACAACTATCAATAACCACTAACAACTGACTCCTAACAATTACCCATAAGTTGACAAGTAAATAATATATAGTCAGTTACAACCATATTCACAAAATGTAATGTCCCCTTCTCAAATGTGATCCTTCCAGTTGACTGTTGGCCTATTCTGGAGATCCGTAGGCTACTCGGATGGTGAAATTAGGGTTTCCTGTTTTTGAGGAGGTTGTTGCTTGAAGTTTGGAAATTGGATGGCGGATTCTTTCTGGGTTTTCAGAGAGCTTCGTAGTGGTATAGTCAGTTTGGTGTTTCGAGCAACTTCATGAATTTACTATTTTTAGTAAATTATATTTCTGGCAGTGGTCCGGTTGGCTACAGTGTGCTTGGCTCTCTTCTTCTGCCAGTACAGTCAGTGTTGGGACTTTTGGCCCTTTGGTGCAATTTTTATGGAGAGATAAGCATTTTCACATTATAATATTATATTTTATTATTATAACACCCCCTTGCCTAGCATTATAACTTTATGTTGTTTTTAAAAAGGGGACTTTATGGGTAAATGCTTCATTGAGGGATAAATTATATTTTGACGCCAAATTATGGGTTAAGTGAAAAAGGACGCCTACTTGAGGAAAGATTGATTCTTATAAAAAGGTGAAATATTTTATTAAGGGAAAAAGGACGCCACCTTTTGGAGGGAATAATGTTGAATTCAAATTGGAGTTTGGGCGCCCTTCTTGAAATTTCTAGAAGGCTCTCCTCATGTCTATATATTCAGGCCTCAGCTCTTCATTTGGGATCTTTTGTCTACCTTATTGTTATGCTGCTGGATTGACTTCAGGCACTCGCTTCGAGGAAAGCATACCTCCTAGCAATGGCTCATCTTCTTGCTTGAAATATAGCAACTAGTTGAGAGTTAGTTTGTAATAGGTTTGTTTTGCATTTTCAGTTGTGTACTTGCATTTGGAGTTCTAGTTTGCATTTTCTGTCTCATTTCTGGAGTTGCTGAATATCATTTGGGAATGTAAGATTTTCTCATAGCTCTTGAAATAAAAATGCTATTGTTCTGAGTATTGTTTCTATCATTTTATTTATGAGGGGCGACCATTCTAGCTAATTTGCAGATTTTATTAAAGTGTCCTTGATTTTATAGAACAAAATCGCCCTTGCAGCTGGGCGTACCATTCTGGGGTTGCTTTGGATTTTGTGCAAAATAATTAATGGTTGTTTGGGGTGGTTTCAGGAATGCATCTTGGGCGCCATCATCATTAGAATAATCTGCACTTGGTTTCATGTCAATTGAGCGAGAATTGAGTAAGATATGAGCATTTGAGTGAGTTGTTAGGTTGCTGGTCTGTCATATCAGTCCTATAGAAAAGCTATTTTGTGAGGAGTCGGAGTCTAGAAGGGTCTATTAAATGTTGAGGGAGTCTTATTTAACCTTGCAGCATTGAAGAACTTGAATCTCTGGGCTTTAGCTAACATTCTGATATATTGTAAGCTGATTAGTAGTACTATCAGCCATTCTCCTCTTTATCTCTCATTTACTCTATTGTACTACCCACTGAATAAGTGGAAGAGGCTGGCTTGCCGCCTATTTACTTTCAGTATGTAGTTGTAGGGATCCTCTGACCACATGCTCGCCATCACTCAGCGCCATTCTTGGTTAGAGTTATTTCAGCTCATTTTGCATTAGATCCTCTGACCATATGCTTGTCTATTCTAGACGCATTCTTGGTTAGAGTTCCCTTCCAGCTCTGCATCTGTATTAGATCCTCTAACCAATGCTCACACCTTGCCCACATCGGGATCCTGGTGTACATTTTGGTTAGGGTTACTTTCCGCATCGTTTTGGTTTAGAGCTAACCTTAACGGGTGCGTGTTGAATTGTAATCGCATTGCAAAAACAAAAAAAAATTGGTTCAGTTCTTTACACAAAACATCAGTCATTTCATGCTAACTACATAATGCTCTTTAAATGTAATTTATATAATGTTCCACTAAACTTGAATTTCAAGAAAATCCACTTTAACATCTTTTCCTTGTTGGTATGTACATATAGCACAAAAGATAGTACATGGTTGAGAGCTGAAATAATGCATTCATTTTTTTTATTTATCAAAACTAGGTTACCTGCAAATCATCTTATGGAACTCGTCAATTTCTTCTGGGTACTTGCAGAATGCAAAACTAGGTTTTCAAGGTAACAATGTGCGGCAAGAGACTTATTCCAAGTTGGACAGACAGGAAAGCAATAGTGAATATAGCTCACCAGAGACGTCACCTAGGGCTTCTTCATGTTCTACTCCTCTAACTGCTCAGGTATTTCAGAGTTTTAGATGTTCGATATATTTAAATATACTGGACTGCAGTTAAAAGAGACTGCACAAAACTAATTGGTCATGTTACATGTAAGACACATTAAATGCTATACTGGAATATGTTGTTGAAAATAAAATGTCTTAAAATATTTGATAAAAAATTGGGTAAGTGATTTTAATTTTTGATTTGTAGATTTTCATTTTCAAAGTTTTAAAGATTGGAAATAACTTTTTGACTTTTTTTGACTTAGATTGGAACTTGGAACTGGTAGCTCTATCAATTTGGAGATGCAATCTGACTGGATTTTTTCCCAGAACAGATTAAAATAAAATACAGATAACATTAAACAGTAATTTTACTGTATATTTTAATCAAACTTGTGTGAGCACTATGAAGAATGATTTCACACAATAACATTTGCAGTAAGGATGACAAACTTAATATAAAGTATTTTGCAAAATCTAAGACTAAAGATTTCGTTAATATCAAAGCCCAGTTAAAAGTGAAATTTGAATATTGTAAAGCCTTTGAAAGGAACAAGGTTTATAATCTGGGCAGTTTCAGCCAAAAACTATTTAATAATTACAAAGTTGGAGGTGACAACCTGCAGTCCTCAGACAAAAAATGGCTTCAAAAGGAACAAGGCTTATAATCCTGCAAACTTCAGCTGAAAACTACTTAAGAATTACAAACTTTGATGTGACAATCCACAGTCCTCAGACTTTAGTCTATGCTAAAAAGTGAAATCTGAATATAGTAAAGCTTCAAAAGGAACAAGGTTTATAATCTGGGCAGCTTCAGCCAAAAACTATTTAAGAATTACAAACTTGGGTGTGACAACCCACAGTTTTCAGACTTTAATCATAGAATCTTCCATACCAAATAAGGGATGTTGAGGTTTATTGGGAAATCACAAAACAGGACAGAAAATGAAGAATCTAAAAGCTTCAACAATACCAATCTCTAAAGTTCAAAAAGGATTTTCTTCCTCAAGATTCTCCAAAAATACCTTTTTTATTTCTTGTATGCTCATCATTCTATAAGCTTTGTGGGATTCTAACTTTGGGGGCTGCATGGTGCAACATTTCATATCTACACAAGGACTAAGACAATGTGATCCATTCAGTCCAAAGTCTCTCCATTATAATGAGTGAAACTCTTTTCAGATTGATACAAACAGCTAAAAATAGTTAGCAACTTCATAGAATACGAACCAAATGATTTATTGTAATGTCGAAAATTGCATACTTCACAATCTTCATCTTATGTTTCTACAATCATTTTGGTGTTCATTTCCATAGTTATGTTTAGGTATTGTTCAAGTCATTTCCAAGCCAAAGTTCCTATCATTGATATTTAGTGCACAAGTAGAAAGTCTTCTATTCCCATCTTTGACATGTCCAAAAAATTTGGAAACTTGATTCCTCAAGGACAATAGTGTTCATTGGCACTCATGTTGAGATTCAAATTTGAATATTAGGCCCTGATGACCATTGGAACTTAATTTTTATTGAAATGAGAGAGGAAAACTGAGATTGCTCTTGAATCAAAATTCAGTCATTCACATTACACAGCAAAATCTATTACATAATATTGCCTTTGTAAGGCCATTATTCCCGTATAAAACTAACTTCCAAAACCAATTTTATTTATTAAATTAACAATAGCATGTTAATTTATTTATTATTAACTAATCTATGTTAAGCACTAATTCCTAACAGCCCCCTTTAGTGCTAACATAGGAACCTTTTATTCTATGCTGTAACATATTGAAGGTTGGCCTTGGTTTTTGTCATGTCCCCATCCTAGTTAGCACAGCTGGTGACGAGGTTAGCCTATCATTTGATCCTCGTAGGCTGACAGGAGTGTTCAGAGGATCCTTTTTGGCAGTTGCTCAGTGTTGGTTAGCTCCAGAATTGCAGTGTGTCAGGATGGGCTTTCGCAGAATCTTCCAGAGAGCTTTTTTAGAGAACTTTCTATTTTTAGAAAGTTAGGTCAGACGGAAGCTGCTATTTCGGGCAGGGCACCTAGTGCAGTGATTCAGCTCAGATTCGACCCGGTTCAGTAATTGTTTGATTTGACGGAGAAATAAGGAGTAATTACTGAGTTATTAAATATTTAATAATTTGACTTTATTATAAAGTCACTTTATTGAAATATTAAAATATTTAATTATTTGGCTAAGTTATAAAGTATTTAATTATACTTTATATTATATTATTAAAATGTGATTTAATGAGTATTTAATGCTCATTAAAAAGGGACGCCAATAATTAAATAAATTCTCCTAAGTCCAAAGTGAAAATTAAATCATTAATTTAAATGATTATTTTAATGGAGAATTAGGTCGAACTTTTCAAAGAAGAATATATTGTTCTTCCCAAGGCAAAATCGAACTATCAAGTTTATTATTCAATTTTGTCTACTGAGCATCTGAGCTTTGGAGTTTGCAAACCCTAGGGTTTCTGGCAGACTATCGTTTCTGGAGAACGTAACCTCTTCAGAGATCAGGCATACTGAGGCTGTGAGATACCAGCTGAAGATTGCACTTGGTGATTTCATCCAGAAGTCACAGATTGAGCATAATCAGTTAATCGGACAGAGATTCATCGAGTTCAGCAGAGATATTTACTACCTTTCAGAGGCGACTTCATCCATCATCATCCATCATTGTTTTGGCACGAATTTCAAGAAGCCGTACATATCAGTTATTGCTGTACTTGGCCGTACCAGCAAGGCCGTACTTTCTTGTCTCAGGAGAAACGTCTCTTATCTTCAGTTACTGGTGAATGGAATATGGGCGCAGTGATCATTGAAGACTTCTGCATTGGGTTTTGAGCTCGAGTTTCCCTCCATTAATTCTGGCCGTACTTTTCTGTCCTGCTGCAGCCGCCATTTTAAATTCCAGGTTTTTTATCTAATAAAAATTCCAAATATTGCTTATATGTTCAGATTCTTATATTGTATGTTCTGGAATAAGTTGAAATAAAGGAACGCCTTCCATTTTGAGCAAATTCTATACAATTCTGAGTTAGTATGAATTTTATATGATTTTTTATCAATTTCAAGAGAAATCGCATTTTCTATTTTGCCTGTGAAAAACCTCAAAAACACAAAAAAATTGAAAAATTGCAAAAACACACAAAACACATCAGGGTTTGTTTCAGAGAACCACCAGGGTTCTGACAGTGGTATCAGAGCACAGATCTCCTGCCATCCTGTGCTTTTTCAGTGATTATTCAGAATACAGTGCATTTCTGGGTTGCCTTTTATGAACCAAGACATTATTCAGTATACCAGAGGTGTAGGGACAGGCAAAGACGAAGACTGGACAGGTCCTCCGATTCCAGAAGGTCAGACAGTATCAGGAGTGCTTGGTTTTCACAGATCCAGTTCAGACGGTAGTGAAAACAGTGTTGCAACCCTAATGGCAGATCGTGAGACTTCCTCAGAGACTCGCAGGGATCCAGGGAAGGCACATGCAGAGGGTGACATTACTGATGAGGAGTTTAGACGGAGACACGACAACATGATGGATATGATGTCGCAGTTGATGGGTACTATTAGGCAGTGTACGCCCACACAGCCTCATTTCATACAGATTGGACAGACGAGCGGGACCACTCCAGTGGATCAGCCATTGGCATCAGCTCCTAGGCAGCCGTTACCGATCTATCAGGAGCGTAGGCCAGGCCAGCCTACTTTCTTACCCAGAGATACTCCACCTCAGACTCCAGGGGCAGAGCATCAGGTGCATCATCAGGACTTCCAGCCACAGAACGGCATGTCGGTGGCAGACTTGACGAGATTTCATGGCGAGTACATGTCTTTAGCGCCTGAGATCCGGCAGGCACTTACGTTTCATGAGTTTATAGATGTCTATAAACCCAGAGGAGGAGGTAGATTTGATCGTAGACCCCCACAGCAGCAGCAGCAGCAGCCACAGGTGAATAGAGACTTGCAGTATGCAGTGAGCAAGATTATGCTGCCATATTTTGATGGGTCAGAGAAGACATCAGCTAGGTCATGGGTCCAGAAATTGGACAACTATCTGTCACTTAGACCTATGCAGGAGGATGAGGCAATTAAATTTGCCACTTTACATCTGGACGGAGTAGCGCATGATTGGTGGCACCACGGCATGTACACATTAGGCCATCATGCTGTTAATACCTATCAGGAGTTCACGAGCAGATTGATAGAAAGATTTGATAGGAAGGATCCAGAGTTGTATTTCAGAGAGTTGGCTCAGCTCAGACAGACTGGCAGTCTGGAAGCATACATTGGCGAGTTTCAGAGAGTGGCAGTCATGGTGACTGGCATTTCAGAGAGGAGACTCATTATATTATTTGTTGAGGGTTTGACAGAACCCATGAGAGGTTGGGTCAAGGCTTTTGACCCTCCCACACTTCAGGAGGCCATGCGGAAGGCACGCAGCATGGAACTTGCCGCACCTCGCAGCAAGTTCAATTCAGGGTCCACTCCATACACGAGACCCAACAGGCCTTTTGATAGAAACAATGACAGAAATAGACCCTTTGACAGGAGGAAGGATCAACAGGATCCTAAGAGACAGAATGCACCCCCGTTTGACAGAGAAACCTTGAACGAATTACGTAAGAAGAAGTTGTGTTTTGGTGCAAGGCACCCTATGATGAAAAACACATATGCCCACTTCGTCCGAAAGTCAAAAATAACCAAATGGAGTGGTATTATGAGGGCGAAGAGCAATCTGATCTGTCAGACCAGCAAGCTGATTCCGAGCCTTCAGATGATGAGAAGTCCGAAAATGAGAATGAACATGAAGGTGGAAGGAAGCTACAGGAAGCCCATCTGACTAGTCTTCAGAGAGATGGTTCATTTCGACTCCGTGGGCTCTTAGCAGGTCAGAAGGTGATTACTTTGTTGGATACGGGTGCGACACATAATTTTATTGATGCACGTTTAGTGGAGAGACGTGGTATCCAGACAGAGGCTTTCGAGGGTATCCGAGTCAAGGTAGCTGACGGATACACTCTCAGGTGCGACAGAAAGATTACTGATCTGCCGATGAGATTGAACAACTATGAATTCAAGACTGAATTCTATGTTGTTAATATGGGTGATACAGATGTGGTACTAGGGATGGCATGGTTACATGATTTGGGTGAGTTCACGCTCAACCTACGGGATATGGAGATGAAATTCAAGGTTGACGGAAGGCCACATGTCATCAAGGCAATTCGGGACAGTAATCTTAGGATGGTTTCATTCAGACGGATGGAGAGGCTCATTCGTCATGATATGGTTGACTGGGCGGCTGAGTGCATGTTGATGCCAGCCCAGCAGGAGCCGCAGAAGGGTGAGTACCACCCTGACATACAGATTCTGAGGACTAAACACTCCAAGTGTTTAGTGACATTCCACCTGGTAGACCGCCAGACAGGGGTACGGAGCACATTATTGAGTTGGAGGAGGGCGCCAAGCCCGTGATGATCACCCCCTACCGACATCCGAAACGGCTCAAGGATGAGATAGAGAAGACTATTAATGAGTTGTTGGCTATGGGTCATATCAGACCTAGCAAATCCCCTTTGCTTCATCAGTTGTTTTGGTGAAGAAGAAGGATGGATCACTTCGGATGTGCATCGATTACAGGCAGCTCAACAAAAGAACCATCAAGAACAGGTATCCCTATTCCGCGCATTGATGAGCTGATAGATGAGTTGCATGGCGCAGTCTTCTTTACGAAGATTGATTTGAGATCAGGGTACCATCAAATACAGATGAGGGAGCAGGATATTGAGAAAACCGCTTTTCGGTGTCATTGCGGTCACTTTGAGTTCTTGGTTATGCCCTTCGGGTTAACCAATGCACCTGCCACCTTTTAGGCACTATGAACAGGGTTTTCAGTGCTCAGTTGAGGAGATTTGTGTTAGTCTTCTTCGACGACATTTTGGTTTATAGCAGGTCATGGGATGAGCATCTGGCTCATTTGGATACAGTCTTGGGTATCTTAGCAGATGAGTCTTTCTATGCTAAGGAATCCAAGTGCGAGCTTGGCATGGAGGAGTTGTTATATCTGGGGCACATCATCAGTGCCAAGGGAGTGAGTATGGACCCTGAAAAGGTCTGAGCTATTGTTGGTAGCGGTACGAGAACCTTCACAGCGGCCTCGGTTTCATTGGGTTGTGCATTCCTGAAATTTGTTAGCGGGTTCTGCTCACGTCATACGCACCCTTACAGACTTGGCGAAGAAGGAGGCTTTCAGTGGTCACCGGGCGGCGGAAGTGCTTTGAGGTTTAAGGTGATCGCCATGTCCGGTGCTAGCATTGCCTGACTTTTCGAAGTCATTTGATTTATTCTGTGATGCTTCAGGAGAGGGCATTGGTGCCGTTTTGATGCAGGAGCGTCATCCGATTGCATTTGAGAGCAGGAAACTCGGGGGTCCTGAGAGATTTTATAGCATTTACGACAAGGAGATGTTAGCCATTATGCATGCATTGGCTAAGTTTAGGCAGTACTTGGTAGGCAGCAAATTCAGTGTTCGTACAGATCATAACAGCCTAAAACATTTCCTTGGACGTGAACTTAAGCAGGCGGCGAAATGGAGTCGATGCTTTACTGATCATATGACTTGACATTATTTTTCATTAAGGAAGCGGGAATATGATAGGCGGCGCCTTGTCACCATGAGACCAGTTGAATGCCTTGCTTACAGTTGAAGGATTGGAGAGCATCGGATCGTGCGGTATGCCTAGAATCCATGAGCTTCTATCGTTATTGAGACTGAAGCGAGACGGCAGGTATCTGATTGTAGATGACTTGATCATTTACAGGCTGAGGATTCTTTGGTTCATTTCACGAGATTCACAGTTCTGATTTTGAGAGCCTTTCACGACCTTCCTATGGCGGGCCATCCTGGATACTATAAGACTTACAAAATGGTTCGGGAACGGTTTACTTGGAAAGGGCTGAAAACTGATGTTTTGCAGTATGTCCGTGAGTGTTCTGTGTGCCAACAGAACAAGCAGGAGCACACTTATCCTGTTGGATTACTCCAGCCACTTCCGATACCTGACAGGAAGTGGGAGTGTTTATCTATGGACTTTATCACGGGTTTGCCGAAAGCCCAGGGTAAAGATTGCATTTATGTAGTGGTCGATCGGTTGACTGAGTACGCCCATTTCTTCCCGATTACGACTACTTTCACAGCATCGCAGACTGCAGAGTTGTTCTTCAGAGAGGTTTTCCGATTGCATGGATTGCCTCGGACGATAGTCAGCGATAGAGACAGCCGGGTCATGAGCAACTTTTGGCAGGAGTTGTTCAGACTTTGTGGGACCGAGCTGACACCGAGTACCAGCTACCATCCGCAGACCGATGGATAGACAGAGATTGTCAATAAGTGGGTGGAAGGCTATTTGCGTAATTATATAGCTGGTCAGCAGAGAGCTTGGGTGAGGTGGATTTACTTGTGCGAGTATTGTTATAACTCGACTCACCATATGGCGATACAGATGACCCCCTTCATGGCATTGTACGGGTATGAGGCGCCCAATCTTCTGGATTTGATTTTGAGCGATAGCAGAGTGCCGAGTGCAGGTGATATGATCACGAGGAAAGTGGCGGGACATCTTGAGA
>VDFB02072108.1:38720-64110 GCA_007258455.2 Sequoia sempervirens
ATAATCAACTCTTCAAACAACAGCAATATATAAGGTTCAGTTGGCAAATGAAGCAACAAGAACTCTTCAAATTCCAAGAAGTTGAATCACTTCAACTTCCAAAAGGGACGCCACTTTAAGCATTTCACTTTTTGAAATATTAAAATATCATTCAACTTCCCCTTTAGGCGTCCATTTCATATTGCAACAATAAAGCATTTATTAAATAATTAAATGCTCACCTGACCCCTTTATGTCCCCTTCTTTAAAACAACTTGAAGTCATCAAGCCTAGGCGTGGGGTACAACTTCAAGAGATGAAAATTGACTAAGTCTGAAACTCAGTCCAAGGAGATAACCAAATACAATGCCCAAGCTGCAACTGATGAATTGTTAAAAATAGCAAACTGACAAATGCCAAACTGAACCAAGTTGATGATGATGCTTCTGCCAAAAATGAACTTACTAAAAATAGCAAATGCCAAAAATAGAAAGTTAACTTCAAAACCATTAGAAAGCCAAACTGAACATTGAACTACAAAGGATTGAATTGCTGCTAGACAGATACTGCCAAAAGATAGACTTGCTAAAAATAGCAAACTGTTATAAATAGTAAGTCTGCACAAAATCCTCTGAACGCCAACTGAGCAGAATCTGAAAGAGGGAACCCTAGTTTTCTACTTCAACTTAGCCTACGGATTTCCGGAAATAGGTTAAATCCAAAAGAAGAGCGTAGGGTTAAAATGGGGACATTATAATCTATCCTATACCAGAGGCCAATAATATCTAAAAGGCTTGAGTCCCAATTTGGCCATTTGTTGGTGGTAAGTTCAGATGTTCTTCTGCGTAGAATGAGTATTGAAGGATAATAATGGTGGAACCACTCAATCCCCTCTTCTACTAATCCGTTAGACACGGAGTGTTGAAATTACTAACAAAGAAGTTCAGTTCAGAATTGATTTCCTTTAAGTGTGATCCATAGCAGCACTTGGGAAATACAAGATCATTTATTGGTGCCTAAGTTACGTTGAATACAAGATCATGGCATCTATATGGGCTATCAATTGCATACATTACCATACTTGTTCTCACATCCACTTAATATCTTCCAATCCATAAAGATACTCACACAAATATTTACCTTTGTAAAGCCCCCCCTACTAAACTTGAAAAAATCAACTTCATAAGTCACAATAAAACATCTTAGATTTCATAAGCAATTTCCAAATTCAAATTTAAAGACAATAATACTATTTATACTAAAAATTTAAATTCAAATTTAACAACTCTTATTCAAGGCATATATTTTTTGAAAGCATTGAAACTATGAGTGAAATTCTCTACACGTAAAATTCACAAGGTAGTCCATTATCATTTTAATCCAAGTGCTTTGCATATATCCTCTACAATTTTTAGAACTTGTGAAGTGAATCACTTAGCTAACAGGTTTAATAGTTATAAAATTCCTTCAACTTTGTTTTACATAATTTATTGATAACAAATGCACAATCTCCATATTTCTATAATAATCTACATGGATAGTTTACATTAACTTAATAAAAAAATTAGGTTCTCAACTAATTTTATTTTCTAATGTGGTAAACTATAAATTCTAAATGTAACAAATATTTTAATTTTGGGGTACAACATCTCGTAAGGCACTACAAAACATATATAACTATATGGACAAAAAATGGGCAAATAGACCAAAGATATTGGTTACAATGTTTTCCAACAATATTGTGAGAAGTGACAATAGAATGATCTACAAAAATTCCTACTACTAAGAAAGCAACATGTGAAAGACTAAAGAAGGCATTTGAACAAGAGCTCAAATTATTGAGGGATGATAATGAGATTGTAATGTCCCCATTTTTTAGCTATTCTGATTTGCAAGCTTTTGCCTAGCTCTTGTTTTGACCGAAACAACTTGGTGTTTGATAAGGGGAACTCCAAGGTTCTTGGATGATGCAGGAGCATCACTTTGGTTTGTTTTTATACTCATTTTGATGTTAGGAGTCTTATTTGTGTTAGGGTAGCTCTTAGGGGATCCATTAGGATCATTTTCAATAGTCTAAGTTGTGTAAATAGGCCTAGAAATTCAAATTTTGGTATTCCTGTCAAAATACAACTTTGAGGGGCGGGGGGCCTAGCTCGATTGGCTAAAGCATCCTGTTGCAGGCAAGAGGTCACGAGGTCTAGTCTCCCCCCCAAACCCGTGGTACCGGAGGCGTGTCGTGCCAACGCCACCGGTCACGTGAAAAAAGTTTACCAGGCGCACTGCAGTTTATAGGGGGACGGATACCCGACCGATTCCTGCAATCAAAATAAAAAAAATGCAAATATGAATTTTCTAGGTGATTTTTGGCTTGTGAAGGGTTGGGGTTTGGTCCTCAACCTTATTTTTGGGTTATCCGAGTCTAATAAGGCCTTGTAAGACCATGAAAGACCATGTAGGGTAGTTTTATATGTTTTTGTTTCCAATCCTAGGTTTGAAGTCTTGAAAAAAGGCATATTTTTGCACTTTTGTTACATTAGACATTAGGTTTTTGAAGGAAAAGAGGCATATCTTCGAATTGTAACTGTTTTTTTATCATAATTCAGATGGAATGAATGAAAGGTATGCTCCAAGAAGTTGCAGAAGGAGTTTTTCATGATATACCCTTTTTCATTGCAATTTTTGACAATTTTCTGCAAAAACAGTGAGAAATCAGTCTTGTACGGCCTGGTATGGATCAATAACAGATCTGTGAGTGGATGAGAAGTTAGATTTTTGTTTTAAGAATCAAATGCATTTGGTTTCATGCAATTTCACTGTGTTTTGAGTGAGAAACAAGCAAAACAGTGTTAGCAGCCCTGTAGCAGAACTAAGGTTTCCAGCAAGCTTAAAAAATTCATAACTTTTGTTTGCATCATTGAAAATTGATGAAATTTGGTGAAAACCTTCTTTAGGCTATTGACCAAATGTCCACCAAAGGAAATTGCACCAATCAATTGTATATGTGAGTTATGCAGGTCTGAGTGTATTCATTGTCATAAAGACTGCCAAAACCCTAGGCTTCTTGAGGCTGGATTTGGACAGTAGATCCAAGCAGTCCTTTCTCCATGGTTTTCTCCTAAAAGGGTTTCCATGTAAATCTTGTGTCTCTTAATTTTAGATCTTGTGTGATTGTTTTATTGTGGTTGTGGTTGTTGAATTTAAATAATTTTATATTATACTTATCCACCATCCCCCCTCTCTCAATATAAGCGTGTGCTCATCACACCTAAGTAGGAGAAACACGCTTGAAGCTTAAGAATATGGATTATCCTAAGGGTAGACAAGTAGATGCTAAAACTTAATTTTTGGAACGAATGTCATATTTTTATTTTTCTAGTCAAGTTAGTTAACACCAGCTAGAATTTGGTATTCACCAATAATTTTCCAGGTCTATGTCCCTTCACTCTAAGTATCTTTAGCAAAAGAAAACATATAATCTTATTGAAAAGGAATATTAAATTAAAAATATTTTGAGATAATCCTTAGTTCCATGATGATATATAAGATGTTTCTCCAAAACAAAATGAATTCCACAAACTCAACTAATAAGAAGTTATTGCATGCCCATTTGAAACCATTCTTGAAAATTAATCAGTTTCCATGTAAAGAATATGTTATAAAACATTCAAAATTCCTTAAAAGAATTTTTTTCACAAAGCTTACTTGAAAGATCTTTCCAAGAGTTTTCAAACCCTTTGCACAAGTTTTAAGTTCTTCCTTCTTGAGTGTACCATCTTGCAAGACCTGTCAAGTATATAAAAATATACAAGACAAACTTACAATGTATATTCATAAAATTTTATGATGGAAAAAAAGCATGTAATAATTTGATTTTAGCAAACAAAATGAACCAGGAAAAAATACTTATGAAGTCTCTACAATCAAGCATGAAAGAAAAGGGAAGTTGAACACGTGTGATAACCATAGATAGAATAAGGGAAGTTAAGATTTTGTATGAAACGTGAAACCTAGAAGTAATATCTTTAGGTGACTTTCACTTGGAAAAAGTGAACTTGTTACAAGGATTTACCTACCATGTGAATTAATCTTCCCAATTGTGAAGATGTGTTTTCCCTTTGTTAATGAGTCTATGAAAAGGGTAATTAAACTGAAATTGTATTCATTAAACCAATTCCCAATTCAAGTGCATTATATCAAGTTGCAAAAAATCTACATTGCATTTTGTTTTGTCTTTGATGGCCTTAACAAATGTCTAGTGCAATTGTCTATGAGCAGAAGTCTTACACATTGTTCTACTCCTAAAATACTAGGTATCCTATTAATGAGTTGTGTCAATCCTCACTGTTATTTCTTTAGAACTCAATGAGTTACTATGTTGTATCTTTGGGACTACTATTGGACCTACACTATGTGCCATTTATATGGACATACCTTATGATAGCATTTGGTATTTGACATGATGCTGACCTATCCTTGTGAATGATCAGGATTGGTAAATGTCTACCATATATACTCAAGATGCACAACAGAAAGTAAAGGGTAAACTAGCCTCATCCTCATTTGACATGCATATGAGAAAGACAAAGCAAAGAGTTATTGCTGACAAAGCTCAGAGAAAACATAATTTTAAAGCTTAACATGTTCTTGACTTTCTTGTTCAAAATTGTCTTCTTGTGGTGTGATACATAGGGGGTAATTATGCACTTCAAAAGATTTGGAATATATTGCATCTGTAGTTACAAATCAAGAGTTCTTCACTTGATGGACATGCACGAAACATGAGTACACCAAACACATAATAGGGAATATATATTTAAAGTTTATAATGTTTAACACCACGGTGATGCGTGTTTACTTGACACACCAAACATCAGAATAAAATGCCCAAAAGTACTCCTATCCTCTCTTGAAAAACCACAGCATTAATACTGAATTCGCGAGAAGATGCATATACCCGATTCCAAGACAACAAGGTCAGGTCCGGCGTGTGGATAAACTCAATAGCGTTGTGATATGCTGGTAAACAAGGGGACTTCCATTTAAAATCTTAACCCATAGGATTCGGGACTTAGAATTTATAGATTAAAAGGCTCTCAACGAGTTAGGACTTTCAATTGTGGATCTCAAAAAAATGGCAAAAGGACAAGGGTTCAGGAGAATCTAGTCTATGCCTAAGAACTCAAGAGACAATAAAGACTCGGTGAAGAGGATAAACCACACTTTGTTTCGCCTCCTGCAGGACAACATACGCAAAATGGGTGCAATCTTCAAGGGGTTGTGAGAATAATTTTCAAACCTCGAATGAGGCTGAAGTTAAGTTTCCACAATTAAGAGCTCAGGCTAACTTTACGCATCGAATGCAAATCATCCATTCGAAGAAAGTATGAGCTACACTTCACCATTGAATCAATATGATCAATCTCTCATTCAATTAACCAACTTTCAAAGCAAATTCTACCTAATCTAACTTTAACTTTAATCTATGGCGGAAGATAATATGTAACCTCGCTTACTATTCAACAATAAGAAGTTATTCAAGGCAAATCATGCTCAAGAGCTTTTATCATTTAAAATAGTCTCAATGCGACAATTCACATATTTTGTCTCCACACCAATGAAAATGAGAGAGCACTAGTTTATATAGAGCCTCAAAAATGAAATGGAGGGCCGAGATTAAAACAAGATTAACGGCCAAGATTATTACAACCAAACCCTAATTAGGGTTTCCCAAAATAACAAGAGTCAACTATCAGAAATCAATCAGAAAAGTGGCAGTTCCAGCTATAATCTAGGAGAGGCGTCCTTATCCATCTGAGTAGCATTGTGCTTGGCGAATCTGGATACTACGGCAATGACCTCCTCCATCGTGACAGGTGGCAACATGCTGATCCGGAATTCAAGTCCGTCCAACTTCTCAGCACATTTAGCAAAAGTACCTTCCCAATCTGCCTCCTGCTTCTCAAAATCCTTTCGAATGGATGAGAGTCTTGCCACTCTCGCAAAGTCCTGTCTCAAGAATGGTCCAGTGGTCGAGAAGAAAGTTTCTTGAACTTTATGCTTCAATCTCTCCAACTGCATGTCGTTCTCCCGGATGACTTCACGGTCGAACACTTCTGTAGTTGTCATGTAAATCTTCTCCTGGATCCTTCTGACCTGTTCTTCAATTCCAAGCCCATCGACTTTTGCCTTCTCCAAGACTTCTTCTCGTATTGTCACTGCCCAAAACCAGTGATGAAAATCATATGCTGCCCCTGCAGCAATCACCCTTTTATCAACTAACTCCTCTCTCGGAGTACTCTTCAAAATTCTAAGGCTTGGAATAAGCCTTTCCCTACATATCAGGATGCAACTGCGCCTACGCCGTATCCAGCGCCGATTACGGAAAGAAATGAAGAAGTTACGTCCCGCCCAAAGCAGGGGCCTTCTCCATGAACAAGGCAACCACATTGCCTTCCGCTTGCTATCGGTCCACGAGCTTCTGGCCCGATCACCATTTTATGGCCGCCCTTTTTGATGGAAACACTTAGACTCAAATCTTGCATTCATAGTATTTCTCCAAGAGACATCAGGATGTGAGAGATCAACAAATTTAGTGATAAAATCTAATATGACTAAAGATGATGTAAATATTTTAAAAGAATTTATCATTTCTTCTTATCACTCATATGAATGATTCTTCTAGGGTATGTTCCATAAGTACATTGGAGTTCTCCTATACTATTTAACATCATAGAAATAAACAGAGTCACTATTTATAAGACTCAATAATTGCTGCAAGCATTATTTTTGAACAATCGTATCACTAGATTTTATATAAATATATTCTATCTGCATTAGTATATAACATTACTTCTAATGAACTTAATGTTGGTATGTTAAGTCCTGAATGAAGTCGTGTGTGTGTGTATATATATATATATATATATATTATTATGATTTATGCAAGTAGTGCTCATGTAATCTTGCTTATATTGTTATTCATATATTATATATACTATTCATGCCATATTATTTATAATCTAATTTATCTACATCTATGCACATAAATAAACAATTGTTTCCTTACCCAAGGCGTGAATATTTAACCTTCCATAATTTCACTTACCGTCCTCTTATTCTCTCCTCTATCTGATGTCTTTTCTTTTATCCATTCGATGGCACTTATCAACCACGATAACTTTAATTATGTTCTCACTAACATGAAGTGACGCCTAATTCTCTTCAAGCAACGATTCTATGAAGAATATCGTTCAACTAATGTATCGAACTTCCAGAATATCATATATGCCCATTGCATAGGCTTCCCTAATGAAATAAAGATATTTCCTTAACATTGTCTTTGCTCCACGGTTTAGTTATCGCCAAGCAACTCCCGCCAAATATATTATGCCGCGCCCAACTCCAACGAAATTGTATTCGGCGGAATGCTTCAGAGAATGCGTATACTCATTTGCTTCTTCTATGCGTGGTTTCCTTTGTAAACCATTTTGACATCTTGCGTAAAATACAGTTCCAAAGTGCCTTGGCCGATATCTTTGCTTGGTAGGACATCTTTGAGTTAGATGCCAAAGTAAATGGTGGTAGTCCCAACTCGATATTTCCTCAGACGGCAATCTCAAGCTTGATCTGTTTTGTGTGTTCCAAGTAGCTGCGCCAGATTCTTGTCCTGATCGACAATATCCAATCAATTATCAACGACTTTAATCGTTCCCTCCTTTATTTCGATTATTTTTATTGATCTACCTGAGTCTGACTCATCCTCTCCTTTTCACTAACCCCCTATCCTCCCTTTTAGATATTCCATAGCCTTTTAAAGGGAGCGTGCCTTTTAGACCCACCGCTTGAGAGGAGACAACACTCTTTCATTAACTTAATGATCTTAAAATCTATTTAATAAATATATTATCATTGATGATTATTATTATAATATTATATATTTAATATTTGATTTATTTATTTATTTAAGTATTTATATATTTCAATGATTTTCAATATCCATTTAGTATTATTTATTTTATATTTATAATTATAATATTATTTCAATAATTATAATTATAATAATATTTTCAAAAGTAATTTCTTATACTTATATTTTGATATTTAGCCAGTTTTGTTATTACCATTATTTCACAATTTCCAAAGGACATGATACCATTTAGGTATAGAGCATCCTTGGTCACCTCCTGTGATGAATTGAGGAGAGGAGGAACAATCGCATTGCCCTGATCAAGTGGCTGGGTCAAATGCTGTATATATTCTTTGAGACGTTTGACCTCCTTTTTATACTCCTTCTTGGTCACTTCCTTTTCCAGTCTCGCTTTGATGGTCGAGACGGAATTATCTAACTCCTCTACTTCTTGACCTTTTGTAATGTCCCTTCTCAGTGATGTCGTTTTGAGTTGACCGTTGGCCCTGTTAGGAGACCCGTAGGTTATGCGGATGGTAAATTAGGGTTTCCCTAGTTTTGAGAGGTTGTTGCTTGGAGTTTGGGATTACGATTGCGGATTATTACGGAGTTTTGAGAGCTTAGCGATGGTGTATTTGATTTGAATTCCGGACGGCTTGAATTTACTATTTTTGAAATAGAGATTCTATTTTATGATGGGCGGTTTAGGTTCAATTCGGTTGGACCTCTTCTTGATTGTTTTCGGTGGCATTTCAATTCTTGGCCTTGGGCACATTTTTTTCTTGGAGATAAAATTATTTTATTATAATATTATTATTTTAATATTATACCCCCCTTGCTTAGCAGTACAACTTTAAGTTGTTTTTAAAAAGAGGACTTTTGAGGGTCAAGGCGTCATAAGGAGATAAATTATATTTTAATGTCAAATATTGTGACTAAGAAAAGGGACGCCGTTTTGAGAGATTGATTTTATTTTAAAAAAAGTGAAATATTTTATTGATGAAAAAGGACGCCATCTTTTGGAGGGAAAAGGTGAATTTGAAATTAGGGTTTGGGCGCCCTCTGGAAGCTTCTAGATGTTTCTCTCTTGTCTATTCAATTAGGCCTCAGCTCTTCATTTGGGATCTTTTGTCTACTACACCGTTATGCTGCTGGATTGTCTTCAGGCACTCGCTTCGAGGAAAGCACACCTCCTAGCATTGGCTCTTCTTCTTGCTTGAAAGATAGCAACTAGTTGAGAGGTTAGCATGTATTAGGATTATATTGCATTTTCAGCTGAGTATTTGCATTTTGGAGTTCTAGTTTACATTTATGTCTCATTTCTGAAGTTGCTGAATACCTCAATAGAATGTAAGAATTGTTCATAGCTCTCGAAATGAAAATGATATTGTTCTGGGTATTGCATCAATCAAATTGTCTATGAGGGGCGACCATTCTAGCCCATTTGCAGATTTTAATTTTGTGTCTTTGAATTTATGAAGTAAAATCGCCCTTGCAGCTGGGCCGTACCATCCTAGAGTGCATTGAAATTTGTGCAAATTAATTAAAGGGTATTTTGGGAAGTCTTAAGGATGCATCTTGGGCGCCATCATCAGTAGGATAATATGCATTTGATTTCAGGTCATTTGAGTGAGTTTTGAGCATGTTGTGAGCTATTTAGTAATTTCTGTGTTGCTGCTTATGCATTTTCTGTCAAAAAACCAGTCATATCAGATTGAGAAAAATCAGCAGTTGAGTGAGGGATTGTTTTCAAGAGATTGATAGTGTTGGAGAGGTCTCATAACTTGTTATAGCTTTGGAAGTTTATAATCTCATGATATTGACAAGCTCTCTGATTATTGTAAGCTGAACAGTAGTACTGTCAGCATTTCTCTTCTCTCATTTTGAATTTACATGTACTTCCCACTGAATAAGTGGAAGAGGCTGGCTTGCCGCCTATTTACTTGTTTAGCATTGTAATTTCCTAAGTCTCTGCCATATGGTCGCCTCCTATCCTTCACGGGTTGAGTAGCACATACTTGGTGTTGAGCTAATTTTCAGTATTGCAATAGATAGGGATCCTCTGACCGAATGCTCGTCGTTCACCGGCACATCTCTTGGTTAGAGTTCTTGTTCAGCATTTTCCTTTGAGATCCTCTGACCAATGCTCACACCTTGCCCACATCGGGATCCTGGTGTACATTCTGGTTAGAGTTACTTTCCGCATCATTTTGGTTTGTGCTAACCTTAACGGGTGCGTGTTGCATTGTAATCATTTGTGAAAAACAAAAAAATTGGTCGGTTCATTACACCTTTCAAGGTCGGACCCGAGTCAACAGATGGTTATACCATGCTCGGGAATTGATCTAGATCACGTGGCTTGTCCACGTAGATGCCTGCAATACGCGGGCGGTTGCCGTCTCATTCCTCTGAGATGGTGGAGAACTGTGGCGAGGGCTTCTTGATGGCGACTTGCTCCAACCTTGCCAAGAAATCAGCAGTATCATCCTCCTCCTCTTGTTGAGCCTCAGCAGGTATCTGGATCTTCATTCTCTCCAACAGCCACTCTGGAATGGTCGACTGTTCAATGCCATCCTCTACTTGAACCTCTTCTTCATTTGGAACATCCATAACTTCCCTGAGAGCGGAAATCATTCCCTCCTCGAAGTCATTGTTCCGTGCTTCGATCTCATTGTCTGAACCTAAGATCTCTGTGCCTGTTGGTGACGCAGGCTCCTCATCATCTAGCTGAATAGGTTCATCATTTATTTCCTGAGCTGCAGGAGGTTCAAGCATTTCTACCAAGGAATCGTCAATAGTAGCTACCAACTCGTCAATATTCCTGGATACCGCTGACCGAGAAGGTTCTCCTTTATGCCTCTTGGAAACAGGCTCAGCACTTGGCATTATTTCCTTCCTTTTTTCTCCAATTCCGACCAAGTCCTGATGGGATGCACCAGCATTAGAAGAATATGACTCTGACTCACTTAGTAGGTCATATGTGAGCGTGATTCCTTTCTGTCTCAATTCTTGGGCATGATAATCAACCCACCATTGAGAGTATTTAGTCACCGGCCTCATTAAGGTTTCCAAGTCTGCGTGCTCCGATTCTGACCACTTCACTGGAGGGAGAGGTCGGCTTTCCTCGAAGCGTGGCTGGACGTGGTTTCCATCATCTTGTAGCTGGTCAGGCACTCGGCAGAACTCAATTGTCCTCATGAAATCTAGTGGCATCCTAGACCACATTTTCCTCCTCACTTCATACTCATCAGCAACATTTGCCCAGAAATCTTCCAGTTCCATCCTGTGCTTGTACTTTCTCCCTTCCACTGTCCGAATGTTATGATGTGGGTCATAGTTGACCCTGGACTTGTAAGCCGTGAAAGGCTACCACTGGATCTCCAATCTTGCACTTTCAGCTGCCTGTGCTGATGGACAATATTCTAACATGTTCCCGATGAAGAATGGGAATGTGACGGATGCCTTCTTGGATGGCCTCTGAATATTCTGGTATTCTTCTAATTGTCTTAGGACCTCGAGCAATATCATCCGATTGGTCGGATAGATGGGCAATTTATAGGGATTTCCAGTAAATCCCTGGATCCTGACATATGTGAATTTCGGGAACTGGATGAACCAAGACCCGTATTTGTTGATAAGACTTTTCGCCTCATGGCTCAGCCTCTAATGCACTCCTCCTTGAAGCTTTCTGGTAATGTGCATTAGGAAGGCATCATGTACCCTCCTGAAGTGAGTCTTCTCCTTCAATTGGAGCTGAGGATAACAATTGTAAGGCCTGAGTTCGTTTTCACCGTTGCCCATTTTGCCTTTGCAGATCAACCCTGGATACTTGTATGATCTGGCCAACAGGTATATCACATATGAACTCATATGAAAAGACTTGGTCTCTTCGAGGTTGATCAGTTGCTCATGAAGGTTGTCACTTATCATCCATGACCAGTTGAACATTTTGACTCCAGAGGTAATCTCATCTATAAAATAGTACATCCAACTCTCAAAAAAGGCGCCTTGAGGGTTACCAGCTATTTTGTACAGCATCAGTACAATATCCCCAAAATCTTCCTTGAAGTCCGTTCGGCGAGGCCTCTTGGGCAACTTCTTGATTGAAGGCTTAGGCTTGTCCATCCACACCTTGTTGACTGTTGTGGCGCACAAATCTGGTTGGCTGTCATACAATCTTTTGGCTTCTTCCTTGGTCTTATAGACCGTTCGTGAATGTTCCGGGATGCCAAAGGTCTCCTGGATTGCAACTTCGCCCAAGTGTGCCAAGACTCTTCCGTCAGGCGCGATGATCTGTCTCTTCTGAGCGTCATAGTGGAGAGCACATTCCACCATTAATTCCGCACAATCCATTGTCGGTGGGAATCCAGCTGCTTGAAATATTCCGTTTCTGACCATCCGTTTGGCTATTGCTGTGGGAAGTCCCTTTTGCCCGTACACTCTTTTCTTGAACTCATCAAAATCAACGTGTCCGAGATCAGTGTCCATGACATTCTTCCACTTTGAAATGACTTTGGTCTCTTTCTGAGCACCCTTGCTGGCAAACTTCATTTTCAGCTTCTTTGATAATTCGCCTGCCGTGTCCGTCAACCTGCAGTCATAAAATTAACATTAATATAAAGACTTTTTCAAATAGTGTTCAAATCGTTACTTGTAAGTTGAAAATTTTACTTTCAAAATTTGATTAAATAATAATTAATTTTGCGAAAAACAAAATGAAAATAATTTGAATTAAGTTGAGAAAGATACCGCGAACCGTCAAGATGAAAGGACATAAAGGAATATAAATTCATTGGCGGCTTATCAAACCTGATGAAGGCATCCAGAGATACAAATCAGATTTAAAAATCTGATTTTTTTAAGAAGAAGTGCACCCCTCTTCAAGAAGAATTTCAGCTTTCAATAAATCTCTTTTCTTTTCCTGCGAAAAATTCTTCAGCATAACACTCTTTCACCTTCTGGAAAAATTCAACTTTGCCTATTGATCAACCAATTGTCTGATAATTTTGAGAAAGATTAAATTTCTCTTCAGCTGTGTGTGAAAAAATGAGTTCTTTGAAACTCATTATAATCTTTGAAGGATTGAATTAGATTTGGCAACTTCACCATATTTGACTATTGCTTCCAGGTCTGGGTTTGTGCTGGATGAAACGGACGGGTTTAGCAAAACAACGGAGCCAGGAATTGGTCTCAGAGCTTGCTCCGGCAGATCTCGTAAAGAATTGGAATTTTCCCCGTTTCAATCTTTGATTTTTAGGTTTTTAAAATAAGCATTAATCATTAGGTAAATTTAAAGCAGGTACGATTTGTTTTTCTTACATGATTTTCATCCACTTTGGTACCTTATTTTTCAGCTGCGATTCAAAATAGGAAAATTTTACGTTTTGTCCAGAGCATTTTTTGAAATTTCAATGGTTGAAAGGTAATTACATTAAATCTTAAAATCATTTGATAATTTAGCTTCATTGATTTTTGGACCCGTGGCCATTCGATTTTCCCTTTCATTTCTTGGCTAAGGTTGGCTTTCCGATTCATCACTCAATTTGATCTAATAGAAACCAAGGTCAAACTTCCGTCCGAAAATTTTATTGCTGAGGATCCCTATTTTCTTTACCAAAGTTTCTTTTACCAAAGTCAAAATATTCCCTTACTCAAACAAGTGCCGCGACAAAATTCATTTGGATGTGTCTTCATTAGGTGAATTTCCTTTGGCGGCGCCGACATATTCTTTCTTCTTCGGCCAGGGCGAGCCTTCCTCTCTTTGCCTTGTGCGTTTTTCTTCGTCCGAAATTGTCAATTTTTCAACGTTTTCTCCATACTTAGGCAAATTTTATCTCTTTTCCACCTTTGAGTTAGGCACATTTCATTTTATTTCTTGCCAAATCCCAACTTCCTCTGGCATATGTCCTTTCAAACTTGGCACTTATCCTCTTGAGAATGCCAGGATACTTGGCCAAAATCTTCATTTTTCACCCCTTTAGCCTCCATACTTAGGCAAATATTCGAACTTTTCTTTGGACTTGGCATTAACACTTAGCCAAAAATCATTCTTTTCCCTCTTCATGTGCTTAGGCGGACTTCCTTAACACCTTGGACAAATATGGCGGACTTCTTTGACACCTTGCTAGCCTCTTCAAGTGTATGGCGGACTTCATAAGTCTTTTGGACTCTTGGATGTCCCTCTTTTCTAGGGCGGATTTCCTTAACACTTTAGCATTTTATCCCTTTGGAAAGGATTCTCCACCTTTTTAGGCCTTCACACTTAGCTAAATTTCGAAATTTCATCCTCTAGGCACCAAACACTTAGCAAAATTTTTGATTTTCCTTCATTTTACATGCCTAGGCGGACTTTGGAAGGGTCAAGGATGTCAAGGGCGGACTTTAGAGGTCTTTAGCACATGCAGGGCGGACTTTAGATGGTGTTAGGACAAGTCCTCAAGCATATGGCGGACTTTGGAGGATGCTTGGACAAGGATGGCGGACTTTAGAGCTGTCAAGGATGAGCTTGGGTGGACTTCAAGACTTTTTGGACGTCCCTCTTGGCATATGGCGGACTTTGAAAGGTCCAAGGATGAGCATCCTTATGCTGGGCGGACTTTGGAAGATCCAAGGACATTGCCTCTTGCTGCATGGCGGACTTTGGAAGATCCAAGGATATCAAGGGCGGACTTCATAGGTCTTTAGGATATTCCTCTTTGCTGCTGGGCGAACTCCATGACTTCCAGATTTTCACAAACTTCATCTTTCCTTCATCCTTCTTCCATGGCGAATTTCTGACTTGACCAAATTTTTCACAAATTTTACCATTTAAGAGCTGATTTTTCATGACTTCAACTTCAGATCTGACTGGTTTTGGACCTGGTTTTTCCAGATTTCAAATGTTTTTGGGTCTGATTTTCATGCTTTTTGACCTTTTTTTCCAGATTTTTCAATAATTTTTTAATTTTTTTACTTTGATTTTCTGAGAGTTCTATTGAGTTTTTTGAACTTCTGAGTGCGTTTTTAGAACTCGGGACCTTTCTAAAAATAGAAACTTTCCAAAAATAGAAACTTTCTAAAAATAGAAAAAGCAAACCCTAAAAAATAGGGAACGTTGTTTGGTCCAAAAATGCCAAAAATGAAAAATCGAAAAAGCAACATTTCCTAAAAAGTAGGAAGTCTCAGAATTGGCCGAATTCACAGTCGATCTTCGTTTCCTGGGCCTTCTGAGCGCTTCCATGACGTCTACGCACTTATTCAAGCATGAATTACTGACTTGGCTTGGGCAACTCTCGGCAAATTGACCTGAAACTCTTAGCAAAGTGATCTCATGTAACCGTTGCAAGGAGGCAGAACCCTAAAAACTAACAGGCAACTGGGAGTCCCCATCAGCGATGGGGCGATTTGTGAAAAAGGTCACAACAGACGTTACAAAGATGCTGGGGCGACAATGGTCAAAGACGTTACAAAATCCCCAGTTAGGGACGTTACAGAACCAAAACAAGAAAACAAAAATGACGACAGTTATGAATGACAGAGTCGTCAGTAACAAGGCGTTACAAACATTACGATTGAGCATTAACAATAATTACTAAATAATGTTAATAGGAATGGCAGTCCTCACATGCATGTGCAGAATATTTTAGAGTATCAAAGAAATTCTCCAGAGGAATATCCACATTTGTGAGGGTAAACAGTCAGTAAATGAAAAGGTATCCAATGGCATAAAGATAAATTTCAAGAATCAACTGTTGGCACCACTGATCAAGAAGACTATCTAAGGGGAAAAAATCTGCCTATCTTAGTAACTGTCAATTGGGCTGAAGATAAGAATGATACTACTGTCCATGCTGACCCTCCTCCCATTCCTCCACCTGAAGACTTCCAAATTAAGTCTAAAAGACCTTAAAAGTTCAAGAGAATTGAGAAGTGACTCTTTAAGAATGTGCTCTTCTGCAGTCCAGACTAAAAGCTTTTTCATTAGTTCTTTGCTTCTAAGTAGGCTTTTAGAAGCTGATATTCTGGCCATTGATATATGGGTTTATTATGTAGCATTTTGAGCTGACTAAGACATGCATGTTATCAAGCTTGCCTAAATCTTGTATTTTTGTTGTAAAATGACGAGCTGAAGATCTGGCAGCATAACACTTTGGCCATACAAACTTTGCAAAACTTCACTCTATAAAAAAAATTTAAAAATAACCCAAACTCTGTTTGGTTGTCTTGATTTAAAATGCAATTGCAATCTGTATGATTGTGCCTAGTACTCTTATACAGCATGCATATTAAAAGAAAATGTGTTCCAGCTTCTACTTGATTCAAGGTCAGCACCTTCCAGATTTCTTGTTCCAAACATAACCCATGTATAAATTCCAAACAAGACATGGGTAGCAAAAAAGTAGAAAAACAAAACAAAATCTGCATTTAGTACAGTGGGCCAAATCCCAACAAGAAAAGGCATTGCACCTGGTATAGTAGGCCATGCAGGACACCCCAAAAGCATCACCTCTTTCCAAATCTGAACTGTAAATACATAAATCCAGTGCAAAATCCATGCACATATTTATTCATTCGATTTCATCCAAGCACTTCAATTGCAACTACCATTTTTTTATTTTAGCTTTGTTAATCAAAAAATGGGTATTTATAGTCAGAAACTACTCTTTCAATCATTACCCTCAAAGGAAAATTAAAATAACCAGAATTTTCAAATAACTAAGTAATACCCAAAAAATCAAATGCAAATAGGATATTGAAGACTTACAGATTGTTTTACTTGCCCAAGAGAAAAGAGGGGCTTGTGAGTGTCACTTCAACGCCTTTCGTGCATAGCTGTTACACTGCATATACTCCACTGTATACATAACCAAACAGGAAATATAATCAAGTGAATATGATGTTATGAAGGGCCTTACGCTTCATGATTGGCAGGATAGTACTCACCCAAATTGCTCAGCAATAATACTAATACCGAATGCCATCACAAAGTCAAACAGAAAAATAGTAATTTATCCAGATGCCAGACCAGTTTTGTGCTTTCAGACCGTATGTGTTTTGGCGTTTTTATTTTTTTAATGTCTTCTTATACTACCCATGCCTTGTGACTCCAGTGATTAACCTATTCAACAATAGTTGTTTACAAAAGGTGTATTCAAATTTATCCTTCTGTTCAAGGATATTCATTGATAAGATATGCCGTAGCAACATCTGTTCATATATACAAATATTCTTTGCCGACTGCATGATTAAAAAATGAACAAATAAAACAGAGGTCTACCTAACACATCTACTCTTACATCAAGAACTGCCAACATCAAATAATAAAATGAACAATTACTACTTCTTTAATTTGCTGAAGATGATCTTTGCTGTCATATTCTTCTTGCATAAAATTGGAAGTTGGCAGAACAAAAACAAGCCATGTGAAGAAAAATGTCAGAGTAAAGCCTTAAAGTTCAGTTGTTTGTTTGATGATAACCTTCTCTGTTCTCTTGATGATTAACCATGTATATTCTTTTCAGCTACTGCTGGTAGCTCTTATTATTTATAATCTGTTTTGTTTCAATATATAAAAATAATAATAAAATGAAATAAATGATTTTGTTAATATTTGAAATAAAAAAAATACAAATTTATAACTAAAACATTACTGAAATTAAAAAGGAATAATAATTAGTTAAAACCATTCCATGATTCTTGCATCTTTTACAAAATTTTATTTTTTAATAGGAGCATAGACGTGAAGTGCCATCTTGCACAACCAAAAAAGTCTTTTCCTTAATTTTGCCTCTTTTCAATTTTGGAAATTAACTCTCTTCGGCAACCTTGAAAGGCCCCTTCTTTCAACACTTTGTCTCGCTCCAAATTCACATGAAATGTGAAGGCATTTGGTATAATTTCACATTACATTTGGAATGTAGCATCCAACCTCCAGATTGGAATATTAATTTTTTATTACTTTTGTAACTCCTTGGATTAAATTAAAAAAAAAAAAAAAGGAATAAAATTTTGTGGGAGTGGACGTTCTGAAAGAAGGAATGGATGACAATTTTGGCAAAGATTTGAAATTTTCCTGACAAAAACATTGAAGAGGCCAATTGCATGAATTACCACGTCAGAATCGAGGGGGTAAAGGTTTGATTGGCATTTTGGGGAGAGGAAGATTGTCTAGATCGTAACTGTGAGACCTAGTCTCAGTAGATTGGGCATAACTTTCTCATTTCTTAGCAAAATGGGAAAATTCAAAATGTTTTGAAAAACTGAAAAGGAGACGCATGAAACCCAGAAACTGTTTTAGAAAATTTGTACGAATGAGGGAGTAGTGAAAGGATAAAAGTGATGGGTTTTAAAAGCTCTAGAACGGAAAAAGTGAAGAAAAAGCAAGCCAAAAAGTGTCGAACATGGTTTTGGGAGCCCCAATCTCCATGTCCAGAAGTTTGAGAAGATTTTATTGTTGTCTGTAGGATGCATTTTTGTTGAGTTGAAGCTGATTTTTGGTGTTTTCCAAAATCTTGTTTGTAGTCCAGTTTTCACATTGGCTTGGAGTTTTGCTAGAAGATGTTTGTGTTGTTGCAAGATTGGATTAGTTTGGCTATTGTTGGAGCCATTGATTCTCATTTTGTTATAGACTCTTGGCTTGAATTAATGATTTCAGAATTCATACTGTGTTGTGTTCAAAAAAATATTTTTTGAAAGTTTGGCTTGAAAGATAACATGGTACTACTAGTAAGAAAAGATTGAATCTTTTGTTTTCCTATAGATGAATATGGGAGCTTCCATTGTACAAGTTTTTAGGGAATGAGGATCTCATTTGCAAGCTCAAATTAATTTTTAAAAGTGATCTATCACAAGTTGTTGAGAGTATTTCCAGAAATTTAATGGATTTTTAATAAACATCTGATTTTCTCAACGTGTTGTTTAAAGAAGTTGGAAACATTTTTCATTAGATTTCTAATTGCACATGCTTGAAATTGTGGAATGAGAATGCATTTTATGTTATGGCTACTTGGATGGATTGTTTGACAAAAACCCCCATCCTTGTACTACATCAAATGGTATCAGAGCAGGTTGATCTTGTTGTGGTGTGAGATGTGTTGAGTGTGAGTTTGTTGCAAGAGCTTTTTTTGATGAAAAGTGATACGGTGACGCTACAAGAGAGAGAGTTGTGAGAAAGTATGTTTGTTGCAGGCATGAAAGAGGGTTTGTGACTACTATCCTCTAGTAGAGACAAAGTTGGGTAGAAGGTGTAGAGTTCCTCCACTAGGAGAGGGTGGATAGAGGAAGTATCTTCCAGAGTCTTTGTTGGGTAGAGGATAGTTTTGTGAGTGAGAAATTGTTGCAAGGAGTACGTGTAACTGCAGAGGGACTTATGAGTCTCGAAAAAATATTTTGAAAAAGAAGACAAGATGGGTCATTGGAAGACCTGTGAGAATGTTATTTTGGGAAGAGTATTGGGAAAAAGTGAGAGAAAAGAAGCTCATTATGCTGGTATATTCCACCATTGTCCACCCGTAGATAGTTTGTTATTTTTTGGTTCTGATTTGTTATTGTTTGATAGTACATTTAGGAATTTGGTTAGTATTTTGTTGAACCCATCACTACCAGAATATACACGGGTTTTATCATTTCTCCATGTATAAATATGTTCCATAATGCAAACCAAATTATTTGCTTGCTCCACAAAATTTTGATATGGTATCAGAGCAGTAGCGATTTTGTGCCTAGTATATTGTGATGTAGAGATATTATTGGCACCTCGATAGGAGTTGAAAACGCTTATTGCCTTCTTTCTCTCCACGCCTATCATACACGGCTGCAATCATTCTCTCTACCACGAACTGAGGTATTTTTAGGGGTCGAAGATGTTATCATAGAATCTAGCAGTGCTCGATCCAAGGATAACCCCCCTACGAAACTTGTCTGTTTCATAGGTTTGTGATGTTCACACACGCAAAACGAGGTGAATTTCAATCCACCTCAAAGCGTATTCCAAAATTGCAAACAGTCTATTTGAGTGTCCTCTCTCGCCCATCTTTCGAAGAGCTTCGAAACAAGCATCTTCGTCAGCTTCCAACCTTTGGGAGTTGTGAAAATTGGCAAAAGTGTAGGACCGCTAATTTTCAGCACTCCTACATGTTGGAGTTTTAAATTTTTCTAAGTCCTAAAAGTGCACAAGTGCTAAAAATCAGCGCTTGTGCATTTTTTTCAAAGTCAGTTTTATATGCACAAGCACTTATTTTAGCGCTTGTGCACTTTTTCTCTATACTTAGTTTTCTCAATGCACGGGTGGTGATTTCGATCTCCAGTGCACTTTTCCCAGTTTTGTGCCACTTAGCCCACCTTAATTAATGCATGACTTGTGTTTCATTTATTAAACTCTTAAATCACTTTTAAGTGATTTTAAGTTAGGTCACCCTCATTCCATTCATTTTTCTCTCATTCCACATTGAGTTGGTTTCCCTCTAACCTCCTTCAAGCCACATTTGGAGATTTCTTCACGCTTGCATTCGAGTTAGGGTTTCGAGCTTCTTTCACGTATGTTGTCACTTCTATTTCTTCATCGAGTTCTTCTTATTATTTGTTTCAAGAAACTCTATATTTTTGTTTCAATCTTGTCATGAACTTCTTATGTGATTAGGTTTTAAACTCTTTAATGGTTATGTTTTCTCCTCCTTTCTTTGTCATGCCTAGCTTTCCTCTTCTATTTTGAACTTCAAGCCATTTGCATTGTTCATGTTCTACGCTTTTGCTTTGTGCCCTAGGTTTCCCATTTTCTTCTCTATCTCATTCGATGTCTTTTGTTCCTCTTTCATTTCAAGTTTTTCATCAAATGTCAAAGCGGCAAAAATTTGAGTGAATGCATTCCAAAAAGTTTGTGCCATATCGACATTGAAAGACTCACTTGAAATTCCCAAGCGGTGTTTTTGAACGCCATTACACCCAAGTTTTTCTCTAACTCCAACTGTAGGAGCGGTGAAAATCACCACTCCTACATGGAGTGACTTTTCACCAAAGTGCAAGAGCGCTTAAAAAGCCTGCCTGTGCACTTCAATTCTTTCTCTAAGTCTGAGAACATGTCAAGGTGTTGATTTTCAACGCCTTGACAAATTTTACAATTTTTACATGTTGGACATGTAAGGGCGTTGTTTTTTAGTGCCCTTACATCTAAAATCATCTCTATAAGTGTAGGAGCACTGATTTTTCAGCGCTCCTACACATTTGGCAGTTTTCGCCTTAAACACTTCAAAATTGCTTCATTTTCGCTCCATACCCTGTTTCTTCGCTCTTGCTCCATTTTCTGTGCCTAATTGCTCATTTCACACTTGTTCAACATCGTTTTCTCACTTCACGCTTCCCAATGCTACTTTTTCTGCCAATGCCTATTAATTCACCATCCTTGCAATTTCTCTCCAAATTTCATCAAGTGATCCTAAAGGTGACATCTTTTGATCCAGTGAACTATCCCATATCTACAAAGAAGTTGTCATGCAGCAAGTTGAGGATGCCAGCTTTTCAAAAGTCTCAATACATGTCACTTATGAGATACGACTCACCCTTGATAATCTCAAGATGCATCTTCACAAGTGCAAGAAAATTCATTCGTCTACCAGAAGGTTGATCACAATAGTTCACACCCTTGTAGATTACACAGTCAGTCCAGATGATGCATTCATGCAGGAGACCAAGAAGAAGTATGAAAACTTCCACGCCCAAAGCAAGGAACCATGAAGACTCTTGATCTCTAGTGTTGAATATTTTTATGTTTCCCTTTATGCATTTTGTAGATAGCTTTTGACATCTTAAATGTCTTTTCAGCAAGTCTAATTACATGTAAAATTTGAGATGTAGTTCCACAAAGATGGACAACATTTTGACTTAGTCAAAGTTAGGTGAGATTTTCCTAAATTAGCTCACCTAACTTCCCTAATTTTACTCAACTAATTTCCTAGATTTTCTCTTGCCTCTCTTTTATAAATTATAAGAGGGATTTCTATTGTAATCTTTACCTTTAGTATTTTGCAACAAAGTGCTACCCTTTTTGAAGCAAATTTGTGAAACTTTGTGTTCATGTTTGCAAATGAAAATCTAATCAATAAAGAAGAGAATTGCATACCAAACTTTGTGTTGGAATCGATAATCTTGTGGATTGATCATATTGGTAGTGATTAGTAGATGAGATCTGAAGGCCTTCAAATAAATTTATGTAAACTTTATGTTACATTCTTTATTTGAATTTATGTTTATGTTTGAGTAACTATTGTTGAATGATCTACAAGACTTTGTGAGCTTGTAATTTTTCATGTTGTTTGTGGAATTTTTGTATCTAGAAGACTTTGTACTTCTAATACGACAAACGGTACATCTATCACAGATCCATTAGTGAAAAAGCTACATAATGACTTTGTGCCTTCGTGAGTTTTCCTTTCCAATTTTATTGTTCTTATTATCATACCTGGTATCTCTAAGCTTTGCTTTGACAAGATAGAGGTATTGGCATTACTGCTTGTTTTGATTTTAAAGTTATTTTGAATCAGAACTATCAACTGTGAAGCATTGTAAAACATCTTCTCTAAAAAAATAGAGAAGCATGAATGTGACACACACCCCCCATCTCATAGTTGTAGTGTACATTTTGTGAATATTTAGTTAGTTTTACTTAGCTTCTGTAAGTAGTAAGAAGGGCGCCTCCCATTTCTGAGAGGAGAGATTATATCTCACACAGTTGTGGTTGAAATCTAGGTTGTGTACAATCTATTGAAATGGTGATTACATAATTTTCACCCAACAATTTTTTGGTGCCTTCGCTGGGGAACGACACGCGCAATTAAAGCCTCATGTTTTTAATTGAAGTGAATAAGTTTTCTAGTTTTTTATTGTTTTCTTGTATAATGTTAATTTTGATCTCTATCTTGTTCAGATCTACATTCTGGTGGATAGAAGGTATACGCGAGGATTGAGGGCTCAAGGTGTAACAGATCCAATTTTTGAAGACTTGTTGCAACATAACTCTCCACCTAATCCTCCGTGAGTAAGGTCACCATTGAAGCGCACGGCGAGTTTTCCTCCAAGAAGGTTAAGATCTCCTCTTCCAAGAAAACTCTCTATTTATCATAGGTGTCCAATTCAAGTACCTATTATGCAACCAGTCATGGCTGCACCACCTGCAGGACCATGGGGAAATGCTTTTGGCCCCCTCTGTTTGGCCGCACCTCTGCATGAAATTCCCCGTGTTTCAAGAAAGCATCTACCGAAGTTTCTAGGCGATGGCAAACAACATCCTGATGAATACATTTCAGCCTTCTCCATCATTTGTGGTGTTCTCAACATAGAGCATGAAGATGTTTCTATAAGATTGTTCATTGAATCCCTCCAAGGGGTTGCTACCGAATGGTTCTATACTCTTCCAAATGCTTCAATCACCAACTGGGCCACTCTTCGCACAAAGTTTGAAGAAAGATTCAAACCTACTGAAGATGCACATGCTTTGTTGGCGGAACTCACAACCATGCAGAAAGAGGCCCATGAACCCATGCGAAAGTTTGTAGCTAAGTTCAACAAGCCGGTGACGCAGATTCCAAACAATGCTAGACCAATGGATCATAACTTGAAGTGTTTTTTCATCAACACACAAACTCCCCAAAGTAAGTTTCTTCTTACGTAGGGAAAATCTTACCAATGTTGAAGCAGCTCAACAATTAGCTACCATTCTTGAAGACGATATGATCCTTGCTGGAGAAATAAGGATGAGCACCAACACCAACAAAAGGATGCAAGCATCAGTATCTTTAGCATCTAATGCCAATACTCCTAACACTAGTTCCAACTTTGCACATCCCATGGTCCAAAGGCTGGTGAATGAAAACTTAGCTTTGAAAAAACAAGTTTCTAACAACAACAACACCTACAAGGACATCCCAAGAAGGACTTTCCCCAACTATGCTAGGAACATGAAACAAAACCACCTTCCAACACCACAAGGGAGACTTGCACTTGAAGCTCCACCTAACAATATTTTCTCAGGATACTATGAGGCTGAACAAGATGAATATGCACAGCCAGATTATCTTGTGGAAGAAAATGTTGATCTCTTCCAAGATGAAGAAATGGAATTGGCTGGCAACTCCAAGATTGGCTACTTGCAAATGGTGGATGAAGATGATGAAGATGACTTAGTGATGGACACTTATGTTGTTTTACATGGCATCAACAAAATTAACTTGATAAAGCTCAAGTTGTTGCTCCACCAACAAAGGAGAAATAGTCGGTTACAATTGCCAAAAGAGGTTCTCCTCTCCCTTGGCAACCCAAGAAAGCAGCAAACCCACAAGTAAGTGCACCTCGTCCCCCTTCATCAGCTCCCACTACTCCCAAAGCCAATCGTCCAATTCCAAAGACCAGTGTGCCTTTCATCAAACCTATCAGTGAATTTACCACTTCTAGTTTACAAAATTATTTCCAGGATTTCGACATTATTGACCATGCCAAGAAAACCAAGGTCTAGATGTCTGAGGCTAAGTACCTCAAAGCCAACCCTGAACAATTTGATAGACTCGTCAAATTCATCCAAGATAAGGGAATTACCCCAAGTTAGGATCCACCTCTTTATGTTCCTATTGCTCCTACACCCAAAACGCCATAGAGTAACCTTGTGTCCAATCCTCCAACAGCCTCCAAACGCATTGATCCATTTTTCATCTCGCTACTTGTCAATGACTTTAAATTAAGTAATTGTATTATAAATTCTTGTGCATCTGACAATGTGATGCCCGCCAAAGTAGCTACTGCCTTAGGCTTGGATCTGACCAAAACCTTTAGTCATTGTTCCTCCATGGAGAACAAACAAGTGCCCTTGATCAACTAGATCAAGGATGCGCAGTATGCATTTGTTGCGTACCTAGAGAAGAAGATAGAGATGACGGTTCTTGTAGCCGATGTATCAGCGTCTTATGGAATCCTCCTCAGATGCAATTTTTGTAAGGATGTTGGAGGAGAACTAAGCATGGACATGTCTGAAGCCAAAATACTGGTGAAAGGCGTGATGAAAAAATTGATTCCTGAAAAGGAATCAAAGTTTTCAGTAACCCAATTAGATGACCCAAGAGCTCAGATCTTGTTTGAGTCTTCAGGCGTGGGAACTTACTATCTGCAAACAAAAGAGGTTGGTGAATCTTCGACCAGACATGAGTTGGAGAGCGATGATTCTTCATCAACAAAAAATGAGTCATCATCAGGTGACTTGTCTATCTCAGATCACGAAACTTCATAAGATGATGAATCTTCAAATTTTGATACTGTCAGTCTTGGTGACCCAAATGGTGTTTGGTTACTTGAGTTTGATGGCAGCTGCTCTTCCACTAGTTCCAGAGCAAGAATGGTTTTCATTTCCCCTACAGGAGAAATTTTCCCTTTCTCTTTCAAATTACAATTTGATAACACTAATAACACTGTCGAATATGAAGCTTTGTTATTAGGAATGCAAGTTGCGCTAAAGAAAGGTATAAAAAATATTCATGCACAAGGTGATGC